>CM040241.1:194761495-195008872 GCA_022545495.1 Chrysanthemum lavandulifolium | reverse complement strand
GCCTTGTTCTTCAGAACATCACCGTGCTCATCAAGCTTTACTTTAAAGATCCACTTGAGAGCAATGATCATAGCACAACTGGAGGCGGTACTAATTCCCATACATCAAGACGATCAAACTCATGGATTTCTTCTTGCATAGCACTAAACCAAATTGTCCTCGGACATGGTTGTTTGACATCTTTAGGTTCGATCTTTGATAATACATAATTGAAGAAACACCATAAGGCATTGATAAGGTTTTAAAGGTACCATTTTGAGGGTCGTTTAAGTCCTTATTTGATCACTTTTGTATCCGTTATTGCTTAATATCGTTCCTTTTCACTTTTAGGTCTCTTGAAGGCAAAATCTTGGAATGGCACTTATTTGGACGAAAAGGCGCGAATATATGAAGAAAATGGCCAAAGTCAAAATCGAGACACTCACGGTGATGAAAATAGAAGGCGGCGTCGGTGCTAGTGCGACGCCGTCCGAGGATTTTGTGACGGTTCGAACCCAAACTCGTATTTTCAAGTGGCGGCGTCCGGTTGTAAAGAGTAGGCCGTCGCTACTCGGATGGCCTAGATGCAATCGAACAACGTCGGGTCGAAGAGACGGCGTCACGGACATAAGGTGACGTCGTCGCAAGGTTAACGTGGCCAAGGCGAAACCCTAATGGCGGCGACACGGCGTCCACGAAACATAAGGTGGCCGTCGCATATGTAATCTTATATATAGAATCCGAATTTTTCGGTTTAGAGAGAGTCTTTTGGGGTGAAAACCTAAAAGCGAACCTAAGGTGTCTTGTACGATTATTTTAGAGTTTTAAACCACATCTTACATCAAGATAAGTATTTACTTCATTAATTCAATTATGTCTTTGATTATTTGTGTGTATGCTTGCATGTTTACCATGTCAAGCTAAATTACTTGTGTGTTTGCTTAGATATATGAAACCTAGTTGTTAATTATTGTTAGGTTGTCTCTAATCTTAATTGTAATTGGCTTAGGAGTGCGACTAGGCTATCGTTGTGTTTAATACTTGATAAATCTTTGATAGTTTATGAATGACTTAGTGGATTTCGTTTACTAAACCCAAAGATAACCTCAAAGTTAGTTTATGAATGACTTAGTGGATTTTGTTTACTACACTTAAAGGTTAATTCAAAGAGTTAGGGAATGCACACCTTACGACCTTAGAAAACACAACTCGTTAAGAATAAGGACGTGACAATTCAACCATCAATAGGAGATAACTAGGGAGTAGTAGCATCTAGGTAAACACATCTTTAACTATCATACGAGCACACAACAATAGACATAGACTATCCTCACCCTAGCTTAGTTAATTAGATAATTAGATAAGTAGAGTAATCGGTAGAAATACCAACCCCCCCCCCCAATCCAATACCCGAGATTCGTACCTTTCCATTTCATAAAATATAAAAATACAAAAAAATAATCTTCCTCAACCTTAACCTTAGCGTAGTAACTTCTTACTAGCATTCCTATTCCCCTAGAGAACGATATCAATACCCGTGGCTTACCCTAATTACTACACTACAGCGATTAGGTTCACTTGCCTAGGGTGTTATAAAACTTGCTCGAAGAAAGGAAGTTTCCTTGACCCCGAACGGCGTGTGGCGTTATCAAGTTTTGGCGCATTGCGGGAATAGAATAGCTAGTTAGTAGTCCACCTCGTTTAGGTTTCTTTGTGATTCCTATCAAGTAAACTTTTCCTCATTCTTAGATTTCTTTTAGTCTATCCCCTTCTTCGTGACCTTTGTTCGTAATCCCATCACTTTTCATCATGGAAGGTGATAACCAACCACCACTCATCAACCCACCGCAAATGACTCGCCAAGAGCCCGTACTCTTGGTGAATACTCAAGACCAAGCCACCTAAGCTATAGAAACACCATTGAGCTTCCCGACCAAGCCCAAACTACGTCCTGCGATCGGCACCATCCGGTTGGTGCAAAGCGGATGTGCCTTCCATGGACTTCGTTAGAAGATCCTAATCGACATCTTAAGGATTTCCTTAAAATTGTCGATTCCATCGACCTCGATGCTACTACTCGGGAGACCACGCGTCTGCGTCTCTTCCAATTCTCTCTACGGGACCAAGCTAGTAATTGGCTTGACCGACTTCCGCGGATCCATCTCAGTGGGATGATCTCACCACTCGTTTCCTCGCCCAATTTTTCCTCACGGAGAGAACTACCAAACTTAGGAATGACATCTTGATGTTCCAACAACGTCAAGGTGAATCTCTCTGAAGCATGGACTCGATTCAAGGACTTGCTCCATAAAGTCCTCATCACGGCATCGATCTTTGGCTTCTAGTCCAAATCTTTTACGATCGCGTCAACTTCTCAACTAAGAGATCCATCGACCAAGCGGCGGTGGTAAACTTAGTAAACTCACCGTGGAAGAATGGTAGGGTACAATAGAGGACCTTGCCCTATGAAAGCGAATGTTGGAATGACCCCATGAGTTGTCGAGGCGATAAAGCGATCTCTTTGCCTCCTATTGACTCACAACCTTCCAATCGTAGGATGCTCGAACTTGAAGATCAAGCCAAATTCCTAATGAGCTCTACGAGACTCCTAGCTCGAGCCTAATAACCCGGAAAATCCTACAACAACCCTCCAAACACGGAACTTCCACTAGTCTTGAGGAATGGTGTCCAAATTCATGTCATCTCAAGAAGCTCGATTGACACAACTTGAAGCCGATTTCAAGCAACGACAAAGCGAGATGACAACCAAGCTCGACACCCTCTTAAAAGCCTTCAATGGACAAAGGGATGAAATACGGGAAAAATGGCGGAGATGATGGACTTAGTGAAAGAGTCCACTAAGGCGAAGATTCGAGAAGGTTCTAGTGAGGAGCGATGAGCACGCGACCCCACTTTGTCTATGCGCCATTTCCATTGCTTCGATGAGGATGGGCGAGTTGAGAAGAAGGAGCACGAGGCGACAAGGATAGTAAGGATAAGAATGAGGCTCGGATGATGATGAACCCAAATTCATCAAGCATTACCTTAAGCATGAGATCAATAAGAAAACAATCGTTAACCAAGTGAAAACTTTAGGTGCAATGATGTTCTTAGGAAAGCCCTCTTAGGTGAAATAGGAGAAGAAGAGTATGACACCATGCCTATTGGACCTATGTACGAATCGATTACGAGAAAGCCGGTAACTAAGAAGCAAGAGATCTCTGGGAACTTTGTAATTCCATGTAGCATAGGTGACTTAGAGAACCTTAATGCCTTGGCCGACCGAGGATCCGATGTAAACATAATGCATTGTCGGTCTATAATAAGTTGACTAAGGAGGAACCGACCAAGACCAATCTTAGACTTTCCTTAGCAAATCATTCATATGTTTATCCCATAGGAATAGCGGAGGATGTCTTAATTGAAGTTGCCAATATTGTCTATCCGGTGGACTTCGCAATTGTAGACATTGAGGAGGATAAAACACGCCATTAATCACAGGAACACCTTTCGACCACCGCCAAGGCAACCATCAAATGCGGTGAAGGATTATGATACTCAAAAGTGGAAAAGGACAAGTTAGGATACCTATTGTTCGAGATATCCTTTGAAGATTATGGAGAAGGTAAAAGATATGAATTCGCAGGTCTCTAATAATGCCGTTAAGAAGAAAACGGTTGAATGGGAAAAAGGGCTTAGAGAATTCATGGTTCAAGGGTTAAATGCGACATTGTGGAAACGTGATAAAAAGTTAGGAAATAACTATACCACAATACCACAAACTCAAAAGAACCCTAAGGAGTTTTTGAATGGAGAAAAGGTGCTTTTATATAAATCAAGAATAAAAGCATTATGGGGAAGGAATAAGCCAAGATGGTTTGGACCTTATACGGTGAAAGAAACTAATCTAAAAAATAAAACCGTTATCATAATAGACAACGTTGGCAAGGAATCCACGATAAGCATACAACGTCTACACCCTTTCGACGAAGGGAAAGCAAAGGAAGAAGGTGGCGGTAATGAAGTCACGTGAGGGCACGACTACGAGTCTAGCTACAAGACTCTTAAATAAAGAAAAGCGCTTCGTGGGAGGCAACCCATGCTTAATTGTTTGCTTGTTAGTGTCATATATCTTTTATTAATTGTTTATCCTCATGTTTAAATTTGTAAAAATGCTTTATTTTGTTTTTAACTTCGTCTTAATTGCATATAAAAGTATTTTACATAAAGGATAAGTGTAGGGAGGATTACACACATTTTCAAAAGAAACGTAAACATGAGAATAACAATTAACTAAAAGATATTTATGTTTGTTTGTTCGAGTCAAATGCTTGTATCGAGTCATAATGGATGTTTTGCGAAATTTTTCCGATTCTAAAGATGTAAATTTTCGAATTTTTCCGAAAATCATGAGACCAATTTTGTCGGGATAACTTTGGCGTCGAGATTGCACTTTGACGGCGTCGGGAAGGAGTAAAACATCATATTACTTTTTCTCGTTTCGAGCTACTTATAAATTTTAGAATTTTCTAGGTCTTAATTTTCTTAGAAATTTTGTAAACATCCATTCCACAACATTATATCCTAGTTTAAATCGAGTCTTATATATATTATTACCGCCGATTTTACGCGAAGGTTTCGTTTGTTTTCTTCAAGTGTGCGGTTTAGTTTGTCAAGAAGAAGTTACATAAGATTGGAAGGAGCTTTTCATAAACATTCTTCTTGAAGAAAGATGTAACCACCACTTTACGGATCCTACCGAGCTAATCGGGGAGTATTAGTTTCTTTCGTTTTAATCACCTTCTATTATCATAACTTTGATACTTTCGGGAACATTGGGGACAATGTTCGGTTTAAATGTAGGAGGAAAATAAAGCGGAACTTTGAAACTATGCTTATCCTTGAATGTTTGCTTTGTCCAATTGTATTTGTGTAATAAACCATGAGAAAATGTCGGTTAGGGTAATTTTGGCACCAAATTTAAAATTTTTCATGACATATAGGAGTGGGCCATTAGTCTTAACAAAAGCGTCTCACGGATAGGAAGTTGCATGACTAGCACAAAAACCCTTTACCACCTAAATTCCACCCAAAATGTGAGGATCGCCCTTAGATTAGTAGGAATTAAAAGCATTCATCTTCAATGCTTAGAGTGTGAACCGGTAGTATATTAGATTCTAGAACTTGTTTTGTGATGCATTCCGAGATCGCTAGTAAGACTACACTTGTGTAGTTAGGAATAACTAAATGATAAGAGGCATTAGGATAACCCTTGTTTGATACCCGTAATATAATTACTTCTTCCACATCGTTTGAGTAATTCCCCCACACCCTTTGCATTGTACTCATCTTTAGTACACGATACCCTAGTTAACCCCTCGAGCCTATCCTATTCGCGGTTCTCGTGATGTTTCGGTTTTCGAATATCAATGAAAACATTGTTTACACCCCACCCCAAATATACACCCAAATCGCCTTAGCCTACCCTTATGCACTCACTTTTAGTGCAAATGTTTGTTATCACCCTAAACCCTTAGTTCAATTATCTAGTTGCTTGCATAAGTTGCTAAGTCAGTCATATCCTTTGTATACGGTTTTGGGACGATTGGGATTCATGGGAAAAGTTAAAGTTTATGAAATGACGGGAAGAGAACGTTAAATTCAAATTCCCTTTGTTTGCATAATAATGTACCCCAAGTGTTTTGATCTTTTCAAATCGGGTCAAATTTGTGTTAGAGTAATAAAAACTCAAGTGTAGGGATATACCTATAAATCCCTAGTATTTTGATGTTATCGTAGAGGATGGTAGAGTAAAAGTGTATGAAAAAAAAAAGAAAAAAAATAATAAATAAAATATATATAAAGAGTAAAAAAAAAAAAAAAAAAAAAAAAAAAAAAAAAATGGGCTACCATCCTACATCTATCCTTTAAAGTTATGTTTGTTTATTTCCGTTACCTAGAGTTTTAGAGTGTCGAGTCTTGGCTTAGCAACGCCATTCTTCATATGCATTTAACATAGAGATTTTTGTCTTGCCACCACTAAATAGCCTATCCCACCAAACCCTTGTTTCCCTACCGTAAGCCTAACATTACAACCCTTTAAAAGACCTCTTTGATAGTCTTTCCTAGGTGCGAATATATGAAGAAAATGGCCAAAGTCAAAATCGAGACACTCACAGCTGATGAAAATAGAAGGCGGCGGCGTCGGTGCTAATGCGGCGTCGTCAGGATTTTTGTGACGGTCGAACCCAAAACTCGTATTTTCAAGTGACGGCGTCCGGTTGTAAAGAGTAGGCCGTCGCTACTCGGGCGGCCTAGATGCAATCGAGACGACGTCGGGAATTTGAAGAGGACGGCGTCACGGACATAAGGTGACGCCGTCGCAAGGTTAACGTGGCCAAGGCGAAACCCTAATGGCGGCGACACACGGCGTCACGAAACATAAGGTGACGCCGTCGCATATGTAATCTTATATATAGAATCCGAATTTTTCAGTTTTAGAGAGAGTCTTTTGGGAGTGAAAAACCTAAAACCGAACCTAAGGTGTCTTGTACAGTATTTTAGGGTTTTAAACCCTATCTTACATCAAGATAAGTATTTACTTCATTAATTCAATTATGTCTTTGATTATTTGTGTGTATGCTTGCATGTTTACCATGTCCGGCTAAATTACTTGTGTGTTTGCTTAGATATATGAAACCTAGTTGTTAATTATTGTTAGGTTGTCTCTAATCTTAATTGTAATTGGCTTAGGAGTGCGACTAGGCTATCGTTGTGTTTAATACTTGATAAATCTTTGATAGTTTATGAATGACTTAGTGGATTTCGTTTACTAAACCCAAAGATAACCTCAAAGTTAGTTTATGAATGACTTAGTGGATTTTGTTTACTACACTTAAAGGTTACTTCAAAGAGTTAGGGAATGCACACCTTACGACCTTAGAAAACACAACGCGTTAAGAATAAGGACGTGACAATTCAACCATCAATAGGAGATAACTAGGGAGTAGTAGCATCTAGGTAAACACATCTTTAACTATCATACGAGCACACAACAATAGACATAGACTATCCTCACCCTAGCTTAGTTAATTAGATAATTAGATAAGTAGAGTAATCGGTAGAAATACCAACCCCCCCCCCAAATCCAATACCCGAGATTCGTACCTTTCCATTTCATAAAATATAAAAATACAAAAAAATAATCTTCCTCAACCTTAACCTTAGCGTAGTAACTTCTTACTAGCATTCTTATTCCCCTAGAGAACGATATCAATACCCGTGGCTTACCCTAATTACTACACTACAACGATTAGGTTCACTGCCTAGGGTGTTATAAAACTTGCTCGAAGAAAAGGAAGTTTCCTTGACCCCGAACGACGCGTGTAGCGTTATCAGGCATCTGTGGCAAGTTGTTTACGAGTAGATACCGGACGAGACGGTTTTCCAATAATGTTGTCCAATGGATGATCATGTGTCCATTTTCTGAGATGTTCATGTGGTTGGTGATGAGGAACTGATGTAGCAGAATTTAGATCCCCTGATAAAGATGGTTCAGGTGTTGGTTCAAGGGCAAATATATTTTCAAACGGTGCATCTTCTATAGTGGCAAAGGGGTTATCTCTATCATAGTTGGCATAAACATTTCCATGATGTACACTCGAGGATTGAGGATTTGAGGATGATGATGAGTGATCTCTGAGCGCTTCTTAAGTTAGTGACCACGACCGATGGATTATCTGTGTTGACTGGATTAGGAGCCGCCACTGTTGATGGTGTAGATTGATCATTGACAAATAGTTCATAGTATTCATCAAACATCGGATCAAACAATTTCTTCAAATCTTCTTCAGAAGGAGGTACATATGGAACTGCAGGTGAGGGATTCTGAACAAGAGAAGAACTAATGGGACTACTTAATGAGTGTTGAGATGCGGGTCCAGAACTAGATTGTCTAGGAGCCATTTGCTCAGACAGCTCATTGAACATGACGTGAATAGTTTCCATGATATCTTGGGTTCTTTTATTGTAGATTCGGTAACCCTTCCGGTTTGGTGCGTAACCAACAAAAAATCCAATGTCCGCCTTAGCTCTTAACTTTCCGTAATCTTGACCATCATTCGTTGGATAGCATAACGCACCGAATACGAAGGAAAGAAAGATCGGTTTTCGATTGTGGACAAGTTCGTAAGGAGTTTTCCATGAGTGGTATGGATAAGGGAGCGGTTTGGGTATAGCGGTGGCAATAGCTTGACCCATAGAAACATTGAAACCTTTGAGTAGATCATCATAGTCCTTGCGGCTTCGACAAGAGTTCGATTTCGTCTTTCAACTACTTTGTTCTTTTGAGAGTCGTGGAACACTTCTTTGATGGTGATTCAATGCTTTCATAAAAGCGACTTAGTTCTTTGTTAACAAACTCGGTTCCATTATGCATTCGGATAATTACATTGTTTTATTAAGTCGAACACGCAAGCTGTTTGATAAGTTTGATGATGACATACGGAGTTTCATCCTTTGACCTCAAAAACTTAACCCAAGTAAACCAAGAGTAGTCATCAACCACGACTAGCACATATTTCTTCCCGTTTATAGTTTGTACTCTCATGGGTCCGCACAAATCCATATGAAGAGTATGAAGAACTTCCATAATTGAGTTTGCAGGTTTGGGTTTATGGGTGTATTTCTTGCTGTTTCCCAATTGGCATGCTGAACAAAGATGATCTTTCTCATATTTCAATCTAGGCAAACCTCTTACAAGGTCCTTTCTAGAAAGATCATTTATGGTTCCGAAGTTCAAATGATTGAGACGACGATGCCATAACCATGACTTTGTTTTCGAAGCCTTTGACAACAAGCAGATTGGAGAGGACTTCATCATGTCTTTGATGGAGATGGTGTACAGATTGGTTCCACGGGTTCCTTTTAAAAGTTCAACACCATCAAGTTCTCTAACGAAGCAAGTATGTTTTCTAAAGGCCACTTCCAGATCTGAGTCACAGAATTGACCAACAGAGAACAAGTTATGACCAAGACCTTCAACATAATAGACCCTGGAAATTACACTGTCACCAACAACATAGTCTCCGTAGCCCATAATTGCCCCAAAGTGGTCATTCCCGAATCTAACAGTCCTGATGAATTTACTCATGAAGTTCATGAGCCGTGAGTGATCTCCAGTCATATGCTTGGAACAGCCTGAGTCCAAATACCACAGAATGATTTGTACTACTTGCAGTTGAACACAGACAAATATGGATGACTGGATAATTTGGATCCCCATGCAAGAATGGGATCCATTTAGTTAGTAAACGAATTGGAACTCCCACATCAGAAGTAGAATCAATGATATCATTAGAGGTAGATGCAGGACTAGTAGAGACATTAGATCTATTCAAAGTGTGTTCACTTCTTAGAGGTATAGTTTTACCAGTGGGCATCCATTTCCTAATGGGCATTGATATAGATAATTTAGGGCACAATTCATTAAGATTGAATTTACGGCCAGTAGGTTTCCATTGATAACCTACATTACTAAATTTTCTTCCTGTTGGTTTCCAATGTTTTTTAACCTTTTTCCACCTTGGTTTTCTAATATCCTTAACTTTTTAGCAATTCTAACAGTTTATTTGGAGACTTAGCAACATATTTTACTTCATTCATAGCACATTCATGATAAGTACCAGAAACCAAACATTCATTACATGTTTTGCAAATCGTAGCAGAATTTGAATTAATTACAGTATGCTTATAGCTAATACTAGAATTAACACGATTCGTCTTATTGAACTCAAACTTATTGTTCCTAGGATAGTCTTCTACTTTCTTCCTTTGATTACTCATAGCTTGCGAGGTTCTATATTGCTTTGTATTGCCTGGAGGCTTTGACCTGCTTGCCTTAGTGTCACTGATTACTCCTGTAGAGGGAACCATGGGACCATTAGTTGGTTTCACTACTTTCTGCATTCCTGGTCTAGAAGTACTGGGATCTGAAGTACTAGGAGGCACATCAAAGGACACTTGCTTGGCTTTGGGCATAGAGCAAGGCATAACTACTCTATCTTTCTTAGTACCAAATTTAGGATAAATAGTTATTAGGCATTCTAACAGCTCCTGAGATCGTTTGGCATATAAGCATGCATCCTTAATCACACTATCAAGTGGCTTCTCCATCTTATCCTCTTCAACAATCTCACAGAGATATTCTAGACTATCCTTAAGGTATGAAAAATATGTTTGAAGTGCAAGTTCATTATTCCTAAGATGAGGTGGAATGTACTTCACGGTCATAGCATATTTTACTGTGAGCACCTTTGGTGCGATAGTCTCACAGTTTGTGATTGGCATTTTCCCTTTTACCTAACTCTTCAGATTCTCAATTTCATTTTGCAAAGAAGTTACCTTTTCGTTGTTCTTGTCACGAGTGACTTTAATTGATTCATATAACTCTTTGAAATGCAATTTAACCTTTTCATTTTCTGCTAGAAAACATTCATTTTCATGTTGTAATGCATTAATGATGTTTTGAAGATGAAAATTCTAAGAATCTAAAGGAGGAGGCATTTGGGAGCCAGTCACATCATTCTTATCACTCTTTAATTGTGAGATTTGGGTTTTCAATCGTTTGATCGTGTTATAATGAGCTCAAATATGTTCATCATGTTTGTTAATTTCAAAAACTGTATCAAACTCAGGAGCATCCGAGGATGTCTTGGCATTTGAGGTTTTAACATTTTCTTTTAGATGTTGATATTTTAATTGCAAAGCAAAATGTTCAACTTCCAATTTAGAAAAATGTTTGACCAAGTTATCATGATCTTCTTGTTCTATTTTCTCATACAATTTTGAATTTTTGGACTCAAGCTCAATGACACGATCATGGGAAACTTTCAGGACAACAGATAATTCATGAAATTGAGAAGCAGTGATAGAATAATTTGTAACAGTATAGAACACATCCTGAGCAACACATCTCAAAATCAAGTTATCATTTAAGATATGCAGATTTTTCCTCTCAATTTCATTACTTTTAAGCTCACGTTCATAATCTTTGACCTCAATTTCCATTTCATTAAACACCTTTTTCATTTCTTTAATCTCTGTATCAATGCCCTTTTGAAGACTCTCAAATTGTTCTTTTAGTAGTTTAAAGAAAGGCATGACCTCAGTTAAATAACACTCTTTAGTTTGCTCAAAACCCTTTCCCCTTCAGTAATCCATGTGGGTGTAATTCTCTTCTTACATGTTTTCTCAAAGTCAACAAATAATTGATAAACTACATATAGGCTTATTAAGGTATTGCTTTGAGTCGAAAGGGTTCTGGGCACTAAATGCATAGGTGCATTTGGGGCATACACAGTGGCTCGAGGCATTTTTCTACAAGGAGGATTCTTCTCAATAAGATAATCGATTTTTTGTTTATCCAAATGTTTCTTCCAGAATACTTGCTCAGGGGTTAATTGAGTTTAAGGTTTAAACTTATTCAAGGCTATCCAATTTTCTTTACGGCTCCGTGAGAAGGGCGGTGGACAGAAATGGCCTTGTTGTACCTCACTCTCGTCTTCAATGCGAGCCGAGCGAAAAAAAATGACTCAACCGAGCCCAGTCTCCCTCTCCTTCCCCCGCCGCCTTCCGACCCGCGGGAGGACGGAAGCCTTTTTTTTCTGGGAAGAGCCTGACTTTCTATTATATTTGTCAAGCGCTAGCACCCTTATAGAGTCAGGATGCGGTTTTTTTTTTTCATTCATTGATTGATTTTTTTGAAGACGAGAAAGAGTTAGCAAAAGCGATTCGCCTTCTTTCAATAGTAGTTCTCAGCCTGGACTCTATAATCTTTTGCTTCTCGATTTTCGATTTTCGATTTTCTCACTCTTTTTTCCATCAACGATTGTGTAATCATGGGGTTTAAGCGTTATATTATGCTTTGTACACCAAGGATCATTTAACTTCTTTGCCATTTTCTCCCTAGAGGCATCTTCTAATTTTCTATCCTCTTCAGTGCTTCCTAAACATGATGGTGTTTGCCTAGGCTTAAGAATCTCATTACCATCATAGACTACCTTTTAAGCAGCTCTAGCTATTTTACCATACTCGGGATTGGGTTCCTCTACAAGGGGAATACTATGCTTATCGCTTAAGACTCTATGCATAGTGATCATGTGAGCAGTCTGAATGGTGTTCCCTTGTATGTACAGTTTGTTTTCAAGTTTGTTTTTCAAAGTTTTTAGGTTGGAAAAGTCATTTAAAAGTTTTGATTCCTTAGCAGTAAACTCATGTTTAAGCACTTTTACATTTTTTTGAAGTTCTTGCTTTTGCTTAACAGTTTTATTGAGTTTTTCTTGTAAGGAGTTTAACTCTTATTTTAACATTTCTTCCCTAAAGTTACCTTTTTCTAATAACTGTACGTATTTGGTTATCCATCTCCTGCTCACGGGTAGTCAGTTCAAATTTAGCACGCTGTTCATATATGGAAACTTGTTCTTTATAGGCATTTAGTTCAGAGGTTATGGAATCATCAGGAGCACATGCAGTGTATTCATCAAAGATATAGTCATCATTGACTGAAGAAGATGCATCACTTGGTACAATTTCACCTTCATCTTGTTTCACATATTAATCATATGGGACAACATTGCTATTACCCATATTTTCAATATTTGATTCAATGATTTCAGTTGATTGTACTTTGTCGTGAATCTTTTGCCCATCAATCTCATCGTATAATTTTAATACCTCTGATATGATCGATTCCTTGGATGAACTGACTTGTTGTGGTGAAGAGACCTTTGGAGAGACCATTGGTGAAATGGTAGCCATGAAGATGGTCTAGGCAGTTGGTTCATCATCGACATCGAGTCAAACGCATCACGACCGCAACTTGAAATGCATTGGGATTGTTTTGACCCATACCTTTGGTTGTTCATCCACATCAGCATCATAAGTTTTGTCATTTCCCTTAGCAAGTAACAGTAATTCTTCCTCATTCAACACAGCTCAACTATCTTGAGCTTGCACTAGTAGCATTTTGTCCCTAAAGTACTCTGCATTTTGTAGACGTTTTGGAAGAGTGC
This sequence comes from Chrysanthemum lavandulifolium, assembly GCA_022545495.1. Taxonomy (NCBI): domain Eukaryota; kingdom Viridiplantae; phylum Streptophyta; class Magnoliopsida; order Asterales; family Asteraceae; genus Chrysanthemum; species Chrysanthemum lavandulifolium. The sequence continues at coordinate 194,995,823 of CM040241.1, read as the reverse complement.
AGTTCCTTGCTATGTGTCCTTCTCCACCACAGTTGTAGCACTTGATTAGCTTTCCTTGTCCATGGGCCATATTCCTTCCATGATTCCGATTACTCACATATCCTCCACCTATACCAGTATTTCCATAACCAGCACCAACCCCAACATTTCCTTGATCATTATGTGGAAGATAAGCATTCTGCCTTCCCTGCACGTTTTGCACAACTACCCTTCCATCTTTAACCGTAACATGATTGTGAAGATTAGAAGCAGTTCTGAGATGATTGTTGGTAGGTGGGGTAAAGTTCATGTTTTGCTTAATCATTAGAGCCACTTGATGAGAAAATTGTTCCAAGAATGAGTCTGAAGGCTTATAGCTTGGATCTGGAATAAGTTTGTGATTACAATCCCCAGTAGGTATGAATTGTGATGCTTTGATGGTTATTCCTACATTAGTGAAGAATGCAGTTGAATCATTTGAAGAACTTGCATCACCAGTACTGGTACCAAACTTTTCCATGACTATTCGTTCAAATGCAGCATGCTTCTCATTTTGGAGCAGGTAAGCATACAGTTGCTCGTAATTGGTGTTCCTCAATCCTTTGTTCAGCTTGAATGCAGTGACAAATTTGTGCCATTCGGGATTCATGTTGTTCACAAACTTTGAATTGAGCTGGATATTTGGCATTGTCATTTTGATGTTCCTCATATCATTCACAAGCTTTTGGAACCTTACATAATATTCAGAAACACTTTCCCCTGGTTTCATTTTAAATTTCTCAAAGTCATCATAAAGCTGAGACTCCTTGTCATCTTTTGTTAGTTATGAACCAGAGAGAAGCATCTTAACATTATACCATACTGCCTTAGCTTCAGTGTTGTGATTGATCAGCTTGTAGATATCCTTAGGTAAACCTTGAAGTATAATGTTTAAAGCTCTGATGTCTGCATCGTATCTCTTTTTCTCCTTATCATCAAGCTCATCATACATCTTTGGTCTATCCAATCCCAATACAACTAAGCCATCAGCAGCAGTTTCGAGGATATCCCCAGTAGTCTCAATTTGATATGGTCCTTCATCAATTGACTTAAGTATGTTAACCCCATTTTCCTTTCCTAAGCAATACGGTCTGATTCTTTGAGCCTAAGAGTCATAATCGGTTCTATCCAGCATGGGAGGACGAGTATCGGATCCTGCAGCTTGAATGTCATCAGCAATGGAAAAGGTGATTGTAGACATCATTACAGATTCCACGGGATTTTAATACTCTATGATTAAACCGGGAAATAGATTCTTTCATGGGATTTTACTGAATCAAGAGAAAACCGTAAAACGTAACACGAAGAAATGACAAGTCTCAATAGACAAATCGCACACTTGACAAATCGCACCCTAGACAAATCGCACCCCAAACAAATCGCACCCCAGACAAATCACACCCTAGACAAATCACACCCTAGACAAATAGCACCCTAGACAAATCGCACCCTAGACAAATCACATAAGTTTCAAAACGCTTAGCAGACAAATCGCATAACACTCAAATCGCATAAACTGATAAATCGCATAGTACACAAGTACACCCACTACTTTGTCCTTTCTTGTTGTTTTGTCTCAATAGACAAATCGCATAATAGACAAGTCGCCACAGAAAGTGACAAATCGCATACAAAATGTGACAAATCGCTTAAATAAGCGTTCATAAGAGAGACAAATCGCATAGGTTTTAGGACAAATCGCATAGAAGAAACTTAATACGAGACACAAATCGCATAGAAGAAACTTTCAAAAAAACACCACTTTTCAATCCAAAAACAACCCAACCACGATGATTCAAGCCTTCCCAACCAAAACCTAAATACGTATAATGATTCTAAACACAAAAGTAGTATCAAAATCCAAACTTTAACACATGAAATGATCCAAATGATTCAAATTACTCTAAACTCATTCAAACCCAAAACCCTTATGAAACCACTAGAAATCCAAGAACATGAAAGATGAGTGATCAAACCATGGCTCTTGATACCAAATGTAACATATTGGTTTTCATAAACACATAACAAATAGCATATATGTAGTTTAGAGAGAGAAAGTGGAAGAGATTTGGGAACTTAGTGAGACAAAGAAAAATGATATTATAAAGCTCCAACCCTTTACCTTGCTAGGCAAAGGGTATTTATAGTTACAAGCATAAACGCCCTCCTTCGGGTTGTGGATCAGGCATACAGTGGGTAAAGACCCGTCCGTCCTCCACGGTGTTACTTAATAAACTATATACTAACACTAATAGACTACGACTACGAGCTTTCTAACGAATACATATACTTGAGGTGACCGACTCTTTAACTACAGGATTTTCTAAATCCTAACAAATGATGAAGTTTGTGTGCCAAAATCTATTTGAGAATGTCGACAAAGAAATGATTGACAAAAATGGCAAAATGCCATACAAGCTGAATTAGATTCACTCGAAAAACACCAAGTATTTGTGTAACACCCCCAAAAATGGTTTGCAGCGGAAGAAAAGGTTACTGAGGTATTGATCGATTGATATCACAACACAGAGAATAGAATATTTTAATACAAATAAATCGTAAAAACATTTATTCATATTTAGCGTTCTCTTTGTGTTTTGTTGATAACAAATATAAAGTTATCATAAGTAAAATTATAATGATACATGTTATTTCTTATAAACTCTCTCATATATTCTCTCATTCTTCTAATCTCAGATCTCTGGATCTCTTGATCATTCTAGTAGATCTTCTTTCTTTTTGTTGTGATTCTCATATAGGTCCTTCTCAAAGGCGAGATCACGAGCTACTACAAGTCATCCAAGCAAGGGGTCCTTGATTGATTTGTTCCTCCACAAGATTTCTGTAGCAAGATCTTGTATTTCATATTTCACATAGTTGTTGTGTTATAGTTGTGTTGGTTTGGTCCTCTGTGTTAAGGACTCGGTAATTAGCTTTGTACCGGAAAAAGTGTAAGCGACGTTGTGAAGGCTTCTCCGCCAAGTTGAAGGAGTTTTTTGACATAGTGCTTGAACTCTCGAGTAGGTGACTCGGGGAGTGGAGTAGGGCAAGGAAGGTGTCCTTGTAGCCGAACCACTATAAATCGGTTGTGTCATTTCTATCCTTTACTTTACTTGCTTTCTTTACTTATATTACTTATTGATCTATACTTTCCATCCATCCATACGATTTCACATAACATCGAATCTAAAAGTTTTTGAAACTGACTTAAAATCGGCAAAACTATTCAAACCCCCTTCTAGTTTTCCACAGAATAACATAGTTTTCTTAAAAGATTTAATTTGTTGTAGTAAAACAAAGTTTACAAAAGTTGAATTGTTGCGGAAAGTGGCCCATTAACAAAATGTGATCCCAATACATAAATCAGAGTCGTCTATGACCATGCCATGCCATGCCAATGCCCAAGCGCCTCCAAAGGTTAGCTATCGCCTTTTTATTACCTGAGATAAACATGCTAAAAAGTTAACACAACGGTTGAGTGAAATTCATAGGTTTAAAGTTAATCAGTTGAACACAAGAGGATAGATGATAATTTCTTCAAAGACAATTAATATTGGAAAATCACATATTATTATGCACTAAACTCATGACACCAATACTCAACTGCATACACCTAATTATTGGTGTACGTGATAGTTTGCCCCCAAGGAGGTAATTGCCAATTACCTAATGCAATTCAACTATAGTGCGCCCTATGTATTTCTGATAACCAAGACGGGGTCGTTAATCCCCATAGTACTATCTACAATATTTGCATTCACTCATAAGTGACTAATGGTTCGTGATGCAGGGGTCTTTTGGCTAACAACCTAGGCAATACCAATAATCAAGTAGCGTACATTTACAAAAAGGCTTGTGTTCTAGTTTATAGCATGTATCTCCCTCGCTGGGTTTGTAAATATAAGTAAAAGCGAGCCTATGAACTTACCTTAGTGATACGGTAGGAAATGCACAACAATGGCAACGGCTTCAACACGAAACCTAAATATAATATGGCAAGTCTTAGATAATATATTCCGTTTACGACCATAAATGGTTATGTTTGGAAAATGATTTGCTGTGAGACACTTGTATCGTTTTAATTTGTGTGGTAATGCTTAAAATTCTAAAACAAAATGTTTTCCAAATAATTGAATTATTGTAGCTTATTTGAAGTTTCATAAGTTAATTTAATTATCGACGTATAAAAATGTAGTTGTGAAAATTCTTGTAAGTATTGGCTCTTGAAACAAGTATGGGAATATATACAATATATTCGCATAAGAGATGACTCGAATATTGGCTTAAGTACGATCGAAGTGGGAATAAATACAAGTCGAATTGGATTTATTAGATTTGTTTGGTTTCGAAGTGTGAAGATATATATAATCCATATATATCTATAGAACTTATGAGTAAATAATATATTTGGACAAATATATTACTTATAGCTTACGCAGTTGTGGTCGTCCAATAACAATTTGTGTTAAGCATATTTATCTAGTTGAGAAATGGTAAAATGCATAAGTTTATAAAAGTTATAGGATGAAAAGTGTCAACGTGTTCAACCTTGAAGGGTTAAAGTTGTAAACATTAAAATATGTTTCAAAACTTTTAAATGGGCAAAGTTGAGGGGTTGAATGTGTAAAGGCCAATATTAGTTTTATTACATGTTTTAAGAAAGTTGTTAAGTGACTTGAATTGGAGGGACTGAAACTGCCAAGTTGCAAAAATTGAAAAAATAACAAACAAAATAAAACTAAAAGGGCAGGCGCCCAGATTTGAACTCGTGACCTCAAGGGAAAACTCACACGCCTCTCCAAACTGAGCCAAGAGTCTTTCTTGGTTTACTTATGCAGGTTTTAAAAGTCGACTAGATTATAATTGTTGAGTTCAAATAAGATTTCGATAGTGTTTCCATTTTAACAAGAGAGTTGTTGGTTATCGCTCGTAAATCAATAGTTATACGGCCGGAAATTACGTGAGCCTATCGGGGCACACACGTATACATTTAGAGAGCGTTTATTAAATATAATTAATATGTTTAATGTATACTATTAATTATAATTAATATAATCCACGAAATAAACATAACGGTCGTTAGTCCGTTAGTGTAACGGTTAACGGTCGTTAAGTCCGAAAATTGGCTTGATTTGAACATGTTAATTTTACAAGGACCAAAAGCAAAATGGGGCCCAAGGAACCCTCGGTGGCGGCCATATGGATTAGGGAAAGGAGGAGTAGCTTTTTCCTAAGCTACCCTATTAGTATAAAAGGAGGCCTCTAGGTCTTCATTTATTCACACCTTCAATCAAAGCATTCTTTGATCTTCTCTCTTGCTCTCTACGATCGTACAACACCCTCTTGTTTAGGGAGTTGGAATCTTTTCTTCTCTACGACTAGCATTTGTGTTAAGGTCGTAGCTCGTGGGTTAAGCACTAGCATCCTAACGCTCTCGTTGGACGTGTAGTGTGTGTTTACGTTAGAGATCAACTCATTATAGTTGATTAGGGTTTCGTGGTGGTACGTGATCCATTGAAGTGTTCGTGATCAAGATCAAGACTTGGTGGTTATCTATTTTTCAATAGATTCGAGGTTAGTATTTTATTTGTTTTAATTATGTGTTTTAATTCATAACATTAAATATAGATCCATCCGCTGCGTACTCGTGGTATTGATGGTTTAATCAATATGAATTCCCTACAGTGGCATCACGAGCCATCTCGTTTGGTGTTATGGGTTACACATAGAGTCGCTTGCTACGCTAATTAAACACATATATTAATTGTTATGACAATAACATGCATTATTGTCATTTAATTAAACCTTGATCTTGTTTAATATTAATGGTTAATAAAAGAGGTTAGGAAAAATTAAAAGGATGTTGTAATATGGATTCTTCTTTTCTTTTCCGATCTTAAGGCTTCTGCGGTCATGATCTATGTCGTATGTGGTCCACTTGGTACCTAGCTCGAAAACCTTGTGGGAGCCTTAGATTCTCCAATTGGGAAGACTCATTCTTGAGTTTTGGAGCATTACTTATTCTTGTTTTCCATTAGAGTCTGTCTTCACCTCTACCCCTTCTTTTGTCTGTTTTAATTGCTTATATGTTTTATTCCTTGTGACTTGTTTACATATATGCTTTTGATTTTGGAAATAAAAACAGACTAATTACTTATATCGAAACTTGTTTTAATTAAATCGTGGGTTCCATCAAGCTATTGAGGGTGTGGATCATTACTCGAAGCTACCAGGATATAGCTTGCTGGATATCGTGAGATTTAATTATTGTCTGTTAATATACACACTTAATTCCTTGTGACCAGTTATGTGTTATGTGTAAAACTTGTTTTTTTTACACTTAAACGGACTATAAACTATCGAAATTTGATTTGATTAAATCATTGGTTCGATCATGCTATTGAGGGTGTGGATCATTACTCGAAGCTACCAGGATATAGCATGATGGATATCGTTTGATTTAATAAACTTTAACTATAAGATACCTAAAGTTTTGTGCTCTTATTAATGATCTTTTGGTTAACACCAAGATCTAGGGTTTTGCATGGCCTTTTCCCGCCCCACTACATGTTTCGGCATTTGTGGGAATTATTGGAAGAACTTGGGTCTTTTGACTCATGTAGAGTACAATATAGGGTTCTTGACCATTCTTTGCCCGTGATATTAGTACACCTAAATAAGTTGGAAAAATTGTTTTTGCAAACTTGTGTTACAAAGATGTTTGCATGCTTCTTTGTACACAATTTTTGATACATGTTTTTGTCAAAAATTATGTGATACCCTATTTGAAATTTAAGTCTATGCCATCCAAGTTTGAGAACACTTGCACTTGCCTTTTGCTTTTCATGGGACGTGAGTGAATTGCAACCCAAGGTGTTTATTCTCTAGGGTGGGACATAGAGTTATTTACACATGTTCTCTAATTAGACGACTTAATCGAGTCAAGCGGGTGAGATCCTTGATCCCGAGGCATAAGATGAGACAAAACATGCATGACACTAGCAGCTTGTACTCTAGTACCATAAGTCTCATAAATCTAAGAATTGCACTTGTAATGTAATTGTCGCACGCCGCCTACCTCTTGTACCCACAAGACTTACCTGAGTAGTAAGCACTACCGTGATGAGTGGGAGTTCAAGAGGGTCGTAGTCTTTTAGTAAATTAATTGTTTTATTTATTAAAACAAGGGTAGTTAATTTGTAAAAGAATTAATTATCGAAGATACTAAATCTTGAACTTTGTTTTAATGTAGATGGCAGCAAATCAAACCGTCAACAATTCGATCTTCAGGTCTTTCCTTGAAAAGGAAAAACTTACTGGATCTAACTTTCTCGACTGGTATCGGAACTTGAGGATCGTCCTCACGGCCGAGGATAAGTTAACCTATGTGGAGCATCCCATACCTGCCACTCCTGTTCCTCCAACTCCTGATCAACAGGTTCTTGATGATGTCCTTGTTGTTCAAGCCCAATGGGTTAAAACATCCAAGGACATAGGCTGTCTTATGCTCATAAGCATGACTCCAGAACTTCAAAAGAATATGGAGCACTTTGATGCATATAACATGCTTAAGGAATTGAAGACCATGTTTGCTCAGCAAGCAGAGCAGGAACTCCTTGAGACTGTGCAGGAATTTCATGCATGTAAGCACGAGGAGGGTCAATCTGTTAGCACCTATGTTTTGAAAATGAAGGGCTATCTAGATAGGTGGGCGCCTTGGTCACCCCATGTCATCGGCCTTGCGGTGAGCATGATTCTTACCTCTCGAACAAGGACTTTGTTGGATTCGAGACAAAATTATAATATGCAATGCATGGGGAAGATAGTGAATGAAGTGCATGCAATGCTTAAGCTGCACGAACAAGGGCTTCCTAAAAGAGATGCTACTCCTGATGTACTTGCTATAAGAGCAGGAAGGATCCAGAAGAACAATAAGAACCAGAAGCCGCATAATGGTGCTCAGGGCAAGAATCGTGGCAATGGCAAGGCTAAGCTTTCTTATGCCCCCAAGGCCAAGATTCCCCCTCCACCTAAAAAGGAGCATCCTGCTAAGGATCTTGAGTGTCATCATTGTCATCGATTGGACCTTTGGAGGAGGAATTGTCCTACCTATTTAGCCGAGTTGATGCAGAAGAAGTGCAATGTGGGTAGCAATGCTAGCACATCAGGTATCTTCGTCATAGAACTTTATACTTTTCCTCATAAATCTTGGGTATATGACATTGGTTGTGGTACTCACATTTGTAATACTACTCAAGGTCTCAGGGGAAGTAAGAAACTGAAGCCCGGAGCTTTAAGCCTGTACGTGGGGAATGGAAACCGTGCAGCAGTTGAAGCTATAGGAACTTTTGATTTGTCACTTCCTAGTGGTTTAATAATTTGTTTAGACAATTGTCATTATGCTCCTAGTATTACTAGGGGTATTGTTTCAGTTTCACTTTTGAAAGACAAGGGTTTTACTCATTGTTTTACGGATATTGGTATTTCAGTTTCAATGAATAACTTGTTTTATTTTAATGCTGTTTCTAGGAATGGTATTTTTGAAATTGATATGCATGATTCTGTTTCAAATGATTGTTCTATGTATTCTGTAAATAGTAAAAGATCCAAGCGTAACTTGGACTCTACATTCTTGTGGCATTGCCGACTTGGGCACATTAACAAGAAACGCATTGAGAAGCTGCAACACGATGGGCTTCTTAAATCAACTGACCTTGAGTCTTTTGATAAGTGTGAATCTTGTGTGTCTGGGAAGATGGCGAAAAAGCCTTTTCCGCATAAAACGGAGAAAGCTACAGATCTGCTTGGACTCATACATACTGATGTATGTGGCCCTTTTAGAACTGTGTCAAAACAAGGATACAGCTATTTCTTAACTTTCACTGACGACTTTAGTCGATATGGTTATGTTTACCTGCTTAAACATAAACATGAAGTCTTTGAAACTTTCAAAGTATTTCAAAGTGAAGTTGAGAATCAACTTGGAAAGACCATAAAGGCTTTACGGTTTGACCGTGGAGGCGAATATATGAGTCAAGAGTTTATTGATCATCTTAAGAAGTGTGGGATTGTCTCACAAATCTCTTCTCCACGTACACCACAACATAATGGTGTATCGAGAGAAGAAATCGAACCACGCTTGACATGGTAAGATCTATGATGAGTCAAACAACTCTACCAATGTCCTTTGGGATTATGCTCTTGAGTCTGCTGCACGCATTCTCAATATGGTTCCATCAAAGAAGGTTGAAAAGACACCATATGAACTATGGCATGGGAAAGTCCCTAATATGTCTTACTTAAAGGTTTGGGGTTGTGAGGCATTCGTGAAACGTGACACGCCTGACAAACTAGAACCAAGATCTATTAAGTGTGTCTTTGTAGGATACCCAAAGGAAACAATGGGTTACTACTTCTACTATCCACCTGAGCACAAGGTATTTGTTGCTAGGTTTGTTGAGTTTTTTGAGAATCGTCTCATCTCACAAGAGGCAAGTGGGAGGATCGTAGAACTTGATGAAATTCAAGAAGATACTCATCCTTCTGAAAATACTAGCCAACTTCCTGAGATGGTTGAACATGAAAGTGTTGAACCAGAAAGTGAAGTCATCCCTGTTCGTAGGTCCTCAAGGACAATACGTGCACCTGATCGAATGTGTTTATACGTCTATTCAGAGGAGCATGAGTTAGGGGATCTTAATGAGCCTGCTAACTATAAAGCTGCATTAGCAGATTGTGAATCTGAAAAATGGCTTAAGGCTATACGAGGAAATGAAATCCATGAGACAATGAAGTTTGGATTGAAGTTGACCTCCCTCCTAACGCTAAAACCGTTGGTAGCAAGTGGCTCTTCAAGAAGAAAACTGACATGGATGGAAAGGTACACACCTATAAAGCTCGTCTTGTGGCAAAAGGTTATACTCAAACCTACGGTGTAGATTATGAGGAAACCTTCTCGCCTGTCGCAGACATAAAAGCTATTAGGATTCTTTTAGCCATAACAGCGTACTATGACTATGAGATTTGGCAAATGGATGTCAAAACTGCCTTCTTAAATGGTCACTTAACCGAAGAGGTTTACATGGACCAACCTGAAGGATTTGTCAATCCACGATATCCTAACCGTGTATGCAAGCTACAACGATCCATTTATGGATTAAAGCAAGCATCTAGGCAATTGAATAAAAGGTTTGATGAGGATATCAAAAAGTATGGTTTCTATCAAAACCTTGATGAGTCATGTGTATACTGAAACACTAGTAGGAGTAATATCGCATTCCTAATATTATATGTCAATGAGGTATTGATCATGGGAAATAACATTCCAATGTTACTATCTATTAAAGCCTCTTGGAAATTGTTTTGCATTGAAAGATTTGGGAGAAGCTGCATATATTCTAGGAATCAAGATCTACAAAGATAGATCTAAGCGGTTGATTGGACTTTGTCAAAGTGCATACATTGAGAAAATCTTGAAAAGATTTAATATGGCGAATTCCAAGCGTGGAACTACCCCAATGCAAGTAAAACTTGAGTTGAGAAAATCTCAAGGACCCTCAACACCTGCAGAGGTGGAACACATGAAAAGGATTCCTTATGCCTCGATTGTAGGATCCATCATGTATGCGGTGAGGTGCACTAGACCTGATGTTGCATTCGCTCAGAACTTAACAAGTCGATTTCAAGTAGATCCAGGTGAGTGTCACTAGTATGTTGTGAAGAACATCTTGAAGTATCTCGGATATACTAAAGATATGTTTCTTGTTTATGGTGGAGACCCAAAAGAGAGCTCGGAGTTACTGTTATCTCGATCTTGGGTGGCGGACCGACAAGGATGACACCAAGTCGCAAACCGAATCGTTTTCGTTCTAAGCGGAGGCGCTATAGTGCGGAAGAGTGCCAAGCAAAGCATCATTGCGATGTCTTCTCACAGAGGTGAATACACCGCTACTTGAGCGCAATGGAAGCTATTTGGATAAGGAAGTTTATTGATGAGCTTGGAGTAGTCCCCACCAATAAAGAACCTATGGAAATGCTATGTGACAACACTGGAGCATTAACTATCGCCAACGAGCCTGGAGCTCAGAAAGGCGCCAAGCATTACAAAAGGAAGGTTCACTATCTCCGTGAGGTTATCGCAGATAATGAAGTAGTACTTAACAAAGTTCACACAGATGACAACTTAGCTGATCCGTTTACTAAGGCGTTGCCTTTGAACAAGCATGTTGAGCATGCTAGTGGTATTGGACTTCGTTCAGTTAGTAGTCTCATGTAAATCTGTTTTGATTTTAGTATTTGGATAATGGGATATGTAAAACATTTATTATTTTGATGATTAATATACGTGGTACTTGAGTTATTCATTCATATATTAATTGTGTCCTATATTTGCATGTTTAATCCTTAAGTAATTTATTACTTTAAATTGTCCATTGTCGATCAATGATATGGGAGTATCGTTGAATTAAGGCAAATGTGAGAGATTGGTTATATTCTATGAATACTAAGGATGTGTCCGCCAAACTCACATGTTATCCACGTGCTATGGATATTGGATTTCCCCAAACCTACGAGTCATCACTTTATGGATCGGCGTCATTAAGTGATATCTCGCAAATGGTTATTTTATTTGTCCTCTGACTTGAGATGCAAGCAGGTCTTGCATGTGTGGATCTTTCTTCTTGACTATATTCAAACGCTATCACGAACAAGGTGGTTATAAAGGCTATTCTCGAAGTTGGTTGAAGCGCATGAATGACACGTGTAGTCAAAATAGAATTTGTTACTCCACTTGTCTTACGGAGTATGATACTAGTGGCCCTCGTTGAATTAATCGGATGTTTGCATGGCCGTGCCCAAAGTGTAAATCAAGATGATACTTGTTTTACGTTTGGTAATCTTGATTAATTTATAAATGAGAAGCAGAATAGTTGAACAATATGGAATGACTTTGATCCATATCCATAGTTCAACAAGTATCTGAAACAAAAGGATAATTTAAAATTGTAAACCATTTACCTAGTTGTTTTATGAAACCACACTCAGGTATTTCTGGGAGCAATGCGGTGTTGCTAGACACTTAGCATTGTTAGTATACATTATTGATTGTTACGATCGCAAGTGGGAGTTGTTGGTTATGCGCTCGTAAATCAATAGTTATACGGCCGGAAATTACGTGAGCCTATCGGGGCACACACGTATACATTTAGAGAGCGTTTATTAAATATAATTAATATGTTTAATGTATACTATTAATTATAATTAATATAATCCACGAAATAAACATAACGGTCGTTAGTCCGTTAGTGTAACGGTTAACGGTCGTTAAGTCCGAAAATTGGCTTGATTTGAACATGTTAATTTTACAAGGACCAAAAGCAAAATGGGGGCCCAATGAACCCTTAGGTGGCCGGCCATATGGATTAGGGCAATGGGGAGTAGCTTTTTCCTAAGCTACCCTATTAGTATAAAGGAGGCCTCTAGGTCTTCATTTATTCACACCTTCAATCAAAGCATTCTTTGATCTCTCTCTTGCTCTCTACGATCGACCACCTCTTGTTTAAGGAGTTGGAATCTTTTCTTCTCTCGACTAGCATTTGTGTTAAGGTCGTAGCTCGTGGGTTAAGCACTAGCATCCTAACGCTCTCGTTGGACGTGTAGTGTGTGTTTACGTTAGATATCAACTCACTATAGTTGATTAGGGTTTCGTGGTGGTACGTGATCCATTGAAGTGTTCGTGATCAAGATCAAGACTTGGTGGTTATCTATTTTCAATAGATTCGAGGTTAGTATTTATTATGTGTTTTAATTTGTGTTTTAATTCATAACATTAAATATAGATCCATCCGCTGCGTACTCGTGGTATTGATGGTTTAATCAATATGAATTCCTACATCCAACGATCTTAAACCCATAACGAACTAAACCCAAAAGGGATCTTCGAAGCTTAAAAATAACTCAATTCTGCTTCTAAATTACTAGTAGCCCAACCCTCCTTGTGCCTACTATCGAGAGTGAGAGAGACCAGTGTGGAAGGAGTTTTTGTGTTTAGTTTTTGTTATGAGATGAAATGAAGCTAGCACATGGTCTCCTTTATATTGAATCAAGAGTACGGATTATATTAGTTGTTTTAATGTATTAGATTAGCTAGATGTAGAAAAATATTACTATAGGGTGGCGTTTGGTCGTGTTGCAACGGAACAAAAGAGAAAAATGTTAGGAATTAGAAAATTCCATAGTGAAGAGTCGGTCACCCCTAATATTATCTAGCATAAGTTAGCTCGTAGACATATCGTTATTTACGTTATTTAGTAGTTTATTAGTTAGTTTGTAGCATAGAATAGTATAGTGCAACACCGTGGAGGAAGGACGGGTCTTTACCCACCTGTATGCACGATCCACATCCGGCGGGAGGGCGTATAAGTTGTAAGTATAAATACCCTTCCATCCATGGAAGGGTGGTGCTTCAATCTAACATTTTACATTTTACAAAGCAAGTCTCTAGCTTGAAATCTCCCAACTCTCTACTTTCTCTCTCTAATGGCTAACATGTATTTTGATCATCCAAGACCACCCGAATCATCAAACACAATAATATTTGGATCCTAACAATTGGTATCAAGAGCCAAGGTTTATTGTGGTGTGTTGATTTGTGTGGTTTCGTGCCATGGTCATTTGTATTCTTGATTTATGTTGGTTTGTGTTGGTGTTGAAACTGCTTTATCACCATATCATTTGTTATTTTTCTGGTTCAACAGTGGTTAGTAATTTATGTTGGTTATTTGTCTTGGTTCAACAGTGGTTACATATCAAAATGATATTTTGGTCAAAACATTTACATATCATTCATTATTTTCTTTGATATCATATCCATGTGGTCTAGTGGTCATATCTGTTTTGTCAAAAATGGTCATATTGCAGTCAAACATGGTCAAAACAGTCAATAAAATATCATCTTTAATGCATTTTTTCGGGGTTCGTTATGAATATGATCGGAAATATTGTCGGAAAACTCGCCGGAAAAAAAAAACTCAAACATCTTACTAGCGACTTGTACAAGTTCTAGTTAGCGAGTTGGCTGTTTATGTTGTCCAGGTTCATTGTACCTCATGTTTAGCGACTTTGTTAGCGAGTTGTGTGACTGTGACATAGCGACTTGTTTTTGAACAAGTTAGCGACTTGTGTGCTTTAATTGACTAGCGACTTGACTCCAAAATGACCTAGCTACTTGTTATTGAACAAGGTAGCGAGTTGATTTTAAGTATTATAGCGACTTGTCATGACTCATGAGTGCTAGCGACTTAACTTTAACCTAGCGACTTGACTCATGTCCATTTGATGTAGCGACTTGTTCTGAAAGTGTTTGCAACTTGACTTGACTGACTTGACAGAAAATAAGATGAAGAAGAAGATATACGGAATGCCTTTTTGACCACATGACCTCATTTCTAATGCCAACACATGACTCATATCTACGGTTTATCTACAACAAAGAATCTATTTCATCATCAATCTATTTCATGACACAAACACAATCAAGACTCATCTCATTTACTACGACAACAAAAACAAATTGATCTCAGTTTGATTCGTGTATCATACAAAATTTAATGACTCATGGTCCTTATTCACGAATTCTAACCATCATTGATCTTTGTTTGAAGCTTATACCTTCATTACATGTTCGAATCTAAAGACAAGATGAATAAAAATTTCTTTTGTTACCATCTTGTTCTTCATTCGCTAAATGAAAAACATATCCAACTCCAATATCAAACTTCATTCTATCCTATTTCATCTCCAATCTTATCTAAGGACTCAAAACGAATTAAAGGTAATGAAAACAAATTATCAAGATCTCAGATGCGTTCCATGGTCTTAATTGTTTCAAAGACTCGCTTACTTGAACGTTTGTCATCATAAATCCATTTAATTGATACTATTAGAGATAATGAAACGAGTTTAACACTTATGTTAACTCAATTCCTTGGCTCGTTTATGACTCAAAAACAACATAGATCTAACTGAACTCACCTGAAATATCCAAATCTTATTGATAAGAGTCCTTTCAGAGAGGATTTATACCATCCCTGTGGCAACCTCAAAATGTTTTTGGAGTCGTTGAGTCTTTGATGATTATCTTCCTGATAATTGATGAGAAGTTTGGTGAGATAATATGTTAATGGGGGCTGATCAGTTTTGGAGATATATTAGGGTTTGTGAGATAGAAAAAGAGAGGCGGATGTAAATAATGTGTGAGATTAGGGTTACTATGAGATAAATTAGGGTCTCATGTGTCTTATATCCGGTTATTAGAATGTTGGTGGATCGGGTTCTTCATTTAATTCGGATCATGAACTTGGGTTGTAGCGCATTTGGGCCTCAATTGATGAACCTACACGTGGGCATGAAACTGGATTTGGCTTGATTACTATGTGTTGAAAATATTTGGTCGTATGATACTATGATGCTATATCTCTCGTAGGCCAAATATGGGGCGAATGGATTTGGGCCTAACTTTGTTAGTATGAACCTGAGTTGTGATGTATAATTTTCCAATAAGATATAGGACGGGGTTTAAGTGTTATGTCAAATATGGTTATGAAACATGAACTCAAGATCGGCATGTGTTGTTTCTTAATATCTGGATTAAATGAGTTGGATCTCATATATGTAGAATTTGGTGATTATGTTTGGACTTAAGATTGTTGATTCACTTTGGGTAAAATATTATATCACTCGGGTCTTGATGTTGGATAGATCAATTTCTCAAAACTGGATTGCTCATATGTGATTTGATGACGAGATTTGAGACATGTGATTTGATGAATATTTGTGATTTAATTCTACGAGATTCGGATTTTATGTAGATTCGTTGAAGAAATTCGATAATGATGAGATATGAAGGTTGATACACTGGTGTATACATTTTCACGAAGAATATTTTGTCATGACTTGAACTATTATTGGAACTTGGTTGACTGCGGGGTTGTTTGAACGGTATTTCTTATTTAGATTTGAAGAAGAGTTTTTCTGGACGCGTTTACTTATTTCGTCTTCTTTCTTTCTACCCTTCCGCAAAGATGACTTGTTTGGGCGTTTATTAAGTGTGATAAAGACTTGGCTATTTAGTTTCGTTTGTGATTCTTTCTCACTTAACCCACAACGTAACTATCACTTCGGTGTCTCACTCAGTTGAGAATGTCAAGAGGTTTTGTACATTGGGTACACCGTTTCTTCTTCACAAGGATTAGTACAAGTTTAAGTAACAAATCTGGGGAAGCTCACTTCATGATCAAGTTTGACATATCGGGTTTACTTCACTAAGTGGTCACAGCAACAGCCGACAGAATATGCGGATGATGTGTTTACCAAAGACTTTATTGGATGGTTGATGATGCTGATAATGCTGGTAAATGAACCGATGATGAACCGCTGCATGTTCCCCTAAAACAGTTATTCACCGAAACCAAAATTGTCATAACACATTCAAGCTGATATTGTTTACGGTTTTGTCTTGATTTTGTAAAATCCCGCGAAAGAACCTATTTTTCGGTTTAAACTATAGAATTGTAAAATCCTGTGATGATGGAACCATCTTGGAGAAAGGAAAGCGTATTTCGAGGTCTTCTGATGCTGGTGTTACGGTTTCTGCTTCGAAGAAGGGATAAGAGGGTGTACCTCATAAATTGGATGTGTGTTTGGATATTCGTCATGGCAGTTTGGTTATTACAAGGTTTTACGGGGTTATGTGCTTTTAACCATGGTCGGGATGAAAACCATTATCAAAGTTCACTTCAAACGTCAAATGAGGCTAGAATTGAGCTTTTAACCAGAAGATGTGACAACGGAGTTAATTCACTATTATTTATTTGAATTTGAAGTGAATTATCACGGGCGAGTGTACTTAGTATCTGAAGGTATCGGGGATGGATGGATGAAGATTCTTCATGATCCTTGTTCAGCGTATTTCCAAAACGAAGACTTGGAAATCTAGTTATTTTTAGAGTCTATTTTTACGGGGAATTGGGCTCTTTTACCACAAAATAACTATCACTTTAAGGAGTTACGTTGTTGTGCTCGATGTCACATTCAATTGTGGATTTTCAAGAGGTAATGTACGTCTATTACTTGATGGTTGGTTGGTTGAAGAGTATAGAGTACTTAAGAGATTCAATGGAGCATGAATTCTCGCACCGCTCTTTGTTACATATGTGCAAGTTTAAGTCATGAGTTCGGGTTAGTTTACTTGAGGTAAAATTCATCATATTGGGTTTTCTCCATCATTGTCATGACAAAGAGCCCTCTTGAATGATAATGGGGTTGATTACATGTTTTGCTAAGAGAGTCGAAAAAGAGAGATTATGACGTATGAACACTTGAGTTCATGCCTCGTACTCTAAAGAAAAGAAATGTATGCGTTTGATGCGCATTATCTTATGAAGAAGAGAAATCTTCTTATGACGTATGAACACAACAGTTCATGCCTCGTACTCTAAAGAAAAGAAAGGTGTATGCGTGTCGGCGCTTTATCTTACGAAGAAGAAATCTTCTTATTATGACCATTCTCATCCACATGCTTCATACTTTTCCATGCGCTTGGTCATCAAGTGAACCGGCTACCACCGATTGTTTTCTCATTCCACTTGCTCGATTATAATGAAGATGGCGACATCATGTGCTTATTTTGCGGAAGAGAAGTGTGAATAGAACATTCGGATGATTTTCACTTACTTAATCAAGAATGGCAACTTCGTATGCAATTCTTGAGGGGGAGAAGAAGTGTGAAATTATTGCATGGTTGATTAATATTTGAGAATAAATGGTTAAACGGCTCCTAACTCATGTAAGAACCGAGCTTCTTCTTATCGGGTCATCTTTACATGGAGTTTCTTCTAAGATTCGTTGGTTGACATCTTCACTCGGATTAATGAGTTTATCGACAAAGTGCTTCCGGTTAATGCTTCACGTGCACATCAACATGATGATTCCGAACAACCTTATGTTCTTGTTTGATGTGATTGTTTGCTTGGTGTTACCATTTCATGTGTTCATTCATGGTCGATTGTTGATTTCCTTGATGAACATCTTTCGTTCTTGTTTGATTGGGAGGATCTTAATTAAGGGGAATTGCAAGATGTAAGTTAATTGGGATGCTTTTTGGTGATGTTCTTGTGTTTTGGTGAGTTGAAGATGTTAACTATCTATTCCCCAACTGGACAATCTTGAAGAAGGTCGAGTCTACAGTCGATTCTACACTTTCTGCTACATGTTAGAAGACTAAAGACGAGTTGCATTTGATTATCTAAAGACTTCTTCTTATTCAAGCATTCATCATAAATATTGTCGGTTTAGGGAAGAGCACTAATTGGGGGAGGGTGAAATGTTTGATTTAATCCCCAATTAGATTTGCTCACATCGTTTCTTCAGCAAGTTGATTCTCACAAGATATATCCGAGCTAATGATGTTCTTCTCAACAAATTTCAAGTATTTGGACTGATAATATGTTGCTGATTCTGAAGTGTCAAAACCAGCAAGGGGGAAGGAGACAAGCATCTAAACGCGAGTAAACTTGATGAACTTAATTCTTCTAAGTGATTGAAGATATCCCGGGAAGACAAATGTCATAACCGCAGAGAATCTCAATGTTTATCTCATCATGGCGTTTAGTGTTCTTATTCCAACTATGTGGGGGAAGTGATGTTAATGAAAGTTTCTGAAGATAAAAGAGGTACACAGGTGTGTGATGATCTAGATGTTATCGTAATCGTCAGGGGAGAGAGAATTGTGTACATTGGGGGCGCTCTGATGTCTCACTTGAGGGCTTAATCAGTGATTCGGAGATATAATCACTTATTCCGGAGTTGACATCCGCAGAGATTGTCATCCGCAGAGATAATCAGTGATTCGGCTTGCTTCTTCAATGTTATCGGTTGTTCTCTCTTTAGGGAATGTGTGTACTTGGTCCTTGAGCTTCATACACGATCATCGTGGAAGAAAGCCATTGTTTGCCACAAACATTGGGAGGTGTTTTCTCCGGGCATGATGTGTATTTGGGAGAGTTCTTGGATATTGGTGTACTTCGGGTTCTTGAGCTTCATACACGCTCATCGTGGAAGAAAAATGTGAACATGGGAAGGTGTTCTTCATTCCCTCATGAAGTGTATTCGGAGAGTTCTTGAGCATTATACTAAGAGGCGGAATGCATCATTTCAACTACACGGGAAGTGTTCTCTTGACACCTTTTGGAATGGATCGTTTGAGACTTGATGGAAAGGAAATTTGAGAAGACTATTTAAATGTGGGATGATACGTTGTTGTTGTTCTATTGGATGATATAGCCTCGAACGAAGAATCACGGTGATTATTCTTAAAAGGAGCAACTGGGTTTATGATAATGGTGTGCTTCTTTGTGCACTGGCTAAAGCAAGCTTGAAATAGAGCTTCAATCGCTCAACATAAGGATTTTCGGTTTGGGGAAGTCGCCAAAGTCTCACTTTCAGATGGTTCAATTTCTCTCATTCAGAGCCTCAAAGCTTTGGCGGTGGAAGTTTAAGAGATGACGAATTCTATCTTCTACGACGTGCTGCTCGATATCCTTATCTTGGTACTCATATCATCATCTTCTTTAACTATATCATCTACTCTATCTTTGTAAATATTTTTCAAAAACCAAATACAAAAATATAAAACCAACAAAATCAAAATAGAAAAATATAAAACCTTCAAAATCCCATAAAAATCAGAAAATTTGAAAAATTCCAAAAATATGTTTTCTCAAGACATGTCTTCTGGTATCGATAACATCTACGGTCTTAGAAATTTCATTCAATAATGGCACGGGACCATAGATGAAGTTCGAGCAGGAGGTGTAAATATTTCTTTTCTAAACATGTCACAAACTATGGCTTGCAGTTACTTCTGACTGTAACCCGCGCTTAAACCATGGTTTGCTATTATTTCAGATAGCAACCCGATCTTAAAAGGAAGGAAAGTGCTACGCTTAAACGTTTTTCACAAATTTCGTGCACTTATCCTAAAACAAAATGAGGAAAGTATGTCAAGGATCATATTCCTACACAAATGTTTTTCCGTCTATAATTCTTGAAAAATATTTGTTGTGTTCAAAATGGTGGTAAATGAGTTGCTTGAAAATCAATCGAATCTGTGTTTCAGATTAATTTTCAAACTCAATCAATGACTGCGCTTTTAAAATTTTTCAAAATTGAGTCATTGATTGAGGGAGAATGTTTTCAAATCTATATCATCTAACGAGCTTTCTTAATTATCCCACGTGCTTAATTAAAAATGATATTTGCACGTGTCGAAGGACTAGGAATTTAGGATATGATTGTTAGGTTTAGATGATTAGAGTTTGATTAACACATAAACCCCATGCCTTATATGATCCGATTGCTATGTTGTGTTGAATTGACTTTAATTAGTCGATTCTTTGTTATGGGTGATGTCGACCACCATATATCGTATGTGTGTTCACTAACGTATGCGGTATATTGGTTATAAGAATGTTCGATCCGGATCCCACAATTGAAGATGATTGGATGCCGAAAGGAAAGGGTAACTATATCTTGGGTTGACAAATGAAGAAACGGAGCTTAATTGGACTTCAATGGAGAGTTGGCATAAATGAAACGTAAGAGGTGTCATCGCTCACAGATGGTTTTCTTCTAAGTGATTGAAGAAACGGAGCTTAATTTGACCTCAGTTGGCATTAAAATGCAACGTAAAGAAGTCTCACTGCATCTGCAGACGGTTTTTCTTCCAAACCCTCAGCAACAACAACAAAAGCTTCTCAACCACTAATGTATCTTTGTGCAGGATACCATTTTTAAACAATTTTTGATAAAGTTGAATAAAATTGTTTTGAAAATGGAAATTATTGTTTTTGAAAATTAATTGGACTAAATTTTGTAAATCACCGGACTTCTTTTTTATCAAAACCTAAGTCACTCAATCATCGACTTCGGTCATTGATTGAGGGGGAGAGTGATTTAATATAAATTATTTTCAAACAATATTTCTTCATAAAAGTCCGGATTGTACAATAATAAGTGGTGATCTAAAGATTTAATGTTATGTCATGGTATGATTTTCTTTCAAAGATCATCAAAATGAAATTTTTACATTCTTGTTTGATTGTGAAATTATTTTATTTTACTTAAAGATCTCTTAAAACAATCATACCTGACACTAACAATCTTTAATGTCTTAAATTGATTTTCATCAGTCTATTTCAAAAATTAAATCTTGCCACGTCTTTCCCCAAAACTTTTCTAAATGATTTAAATCAGATGGGATCACAAATCTCAAATGGTTGGATATGCTGATGCTGGATATTTGTCTGGTCCACATAAGGCACGATCACAAACAGGGTATATTTTTACTTATGGTGACACTGCAATTTCTTGGAGGTCGAAAAAGCAATCATTAACTGCTACATCATCAACCATGTTGAACTTATTGCACTTTATGAAGTCGATCGAGAGTGTGTTTGGTTAAGATCGATAATTCAACACATCCAAGAAGAATGCGGTCTCGAGTCTATCAACAGGAATCCAACCTTATTATATGAAGACAATGCAGCGTGTATAGCTCAAATCAATGAAGGGTATATCAAAAGAGACAAAACAAAACACATTTCTTCGAAATTTTTCTTTACATATGATATACAAAATGATGGAGTTATTGATGTTTGTCAAATTCGATCAAGTAACAATTTGTCATATTTATTTACAAAATCTTTGCCACCAAAGGTTTTTGAGCAATTGGTTCGGAAGATCGGTCTTCGACGCTTAAAAGATATACATTAATTTGAGAATGAATATTATGCGTATTGCTCTCTTTTTCCCTTCATCAAGTTTTTATCCCACTGGGTATTTCTTAGTAAGGTTTTTAATGAGGCAGTATATGACATATAATAAATGATGAATATCAAAGGAGGAGTATTGTAAAATATTATGGGCTTATGGACTTATGGGCTTATGTCTATATATCTAATCTTTAGTGACAGGGTTTAGACTATTAGCATTATAAATACATCTCACTTGTAATCTCTTGAAATTATTCATTAATCAATAACAATTATCTCTTCTTCTACATCTCTTACTTTCCATCTCTTACTTGCTCATTATTGAGTTTTTTACCAACTAATGGCTTTTATAAAACATATTTACCATTGTATGGCATCTTCAATAATATTGACTATTGTATGGTATCTTTATTATTATTAGTTATCACTAATAGTTTTATTCCATTTGCTTTAATTTTGAACGATAAGCTAACCGAATTTGACTTTTTATTGTTTAATAACAGCTCTTGTGGTAACAAAGTGATGCGGTGATCATGAGTCACATATATATATCAAAAAGAAAAGAAATATATATTCAACAAGCCATAGATTAACGCATGATCATGAGTAACATATGCATTTCTCTAATATGGTGATCGTACAGCGGAGTTCAAAAAATTGATATGTGGTAATTATGATCACCACATTATTAGAATAAAAAATTCAAAAAATTGATATGTGGTAATTAATATGGTTATAAAAAATTGAAACGCAATTTTTAAAGAATTAACAAAACGCAATTCAAAAAATTGACATAAATATAAATATACATTTAAGAGAATTTTTTAGACGAGTGACTTACAATTTGATGATGAACAAGCGACTAACAGTAGGATCTATAGGGTTTTGTTTTCTTTTTTTTATTTTATTTCTTTATTTACAATTTGTAATTTGCATCTATTAAAAGATTTAATTAAAAAAAAAAAAAAAAAAAAAAAAAAAAACTATATTATTTAATTAGGTAAGTAATACCATACAATAGATAATAATTTTGAACATGCCATAGAATGGTAATTATGTTTTTTGAATACAACTAGTTGGTAAAAAACTCCTCATTATTTTATAGTAATTATGAGTAATGAGAGTTGTGATGTGTTGTTTGATTAGTTTTTCTTTTCAGGCACCTATAGGTTAGCTATTATTGAATGATGTTTCAAGCCTTCAACCATATCTAGCACTCTTGCATCAATTACACGAAGTAAAAAAAATATTAATGTATTTACTTTTAGTAGAATTAAAAAATTTTAAAATGACAATAGACATGGAAAAAAGAAGATATGCATCATCTAGACATGATTCCTCCAAAAGATGGAAATATATCATGCAAGAAACTCTACAAATAGAAGTTACAACAGCAGATGGAGTGGTATCATCTTCATCAATAAAATTTATGTGCTTTGTTGAATGGATATTTAATTACAGTTTTTGGGTTTATATACTTGTTTTTCTTACAAAAAACGAAAAGAAAATAAGAATAATAGTTTACGGTTCTTGAATTGAATCATCAGTTGTTGAACCAATCCCAACTTGCAACCATGAAGATGAACTCCCACTGATGTTATTCATGTCTTTTAAGTGATCACTCAGTTTTCCTAATTTCACCTTACTATCAGCTTCATCATTGTCCATTGTTGCTGCCTCTTTTTCATGGTTGCTTGTGTTCTTATGACCATGAACTAGTTGATCACCGGTTAATTTGTTTTGATCTTTCTTATCCGTAACATTTTCATAACTTGTAACATTCCATGAATGTAAATTAATCTCTGTTGAGACTTCAAAACTTAATGGGTACCGAGGATCCCTCCTTAATTCGGAGATGCCGTGCTGTGGAGCTAAGATGTTGAGGTCTAGTGCTTTTGATTTGTTGAGTATTTGGGAAGGTAGCGCCAATGCTCGTCTATGAAGTTGTTCGATGTGTTCATGGAAGTTAAATTTCGGTAAAGAGGAAGTATCGGTCATGCTAGATGTAAGCCAATGACACCTCTTGTGTCCTCCTAGCGCTTGTCCAGATGCAAAAATTCGGTTACAGATAGAGCATTTGTGCACTTTGGATTTACGTCGTGCAGCTCCTACTAAAGGTGCTGGGACTGGTTGCGCTGAGCTTGTACCATGGTTGTATTGGTAGCTTGAGATTGGTTTTGGTGATGGGAAGTATTCGTCATGAGTGATAACATCGTCATCAACAATGTTATCATCAAACTCATCATTTCGTGCAGCGAAACAACCTTTCACTTTTTTGTGACTTGCCCTATGACCTCCCAAGGCTTGATGTGAAGTAAACACCTTTTTACATGATTTACATTCAAACATGCCTTTAGGGGTTGTGGCTACACCTTTGGCTTTATCTAAAGGTTGTGATGGTCTTGTAAAAGGTGACCAAAATGTTGATGTAGTAAATATAGGGTTTCGACGTTGCTCCTCTCTACTCGGGTTGGCATATGAGTCTTTCACGTTGGTTTCAGTTGTATCAACACGAGCATTTGATAAATCCATTAGGCATTTCGCTAGGGCTAAATCTTCATCTTCACTGGATGGCCATGTTGGATTAAAGCTATCAACTTTCGCCCTTAAAGATCTTTTTCTTTTGGACCATCCACTACCACTACCACCGACCCCACCACTACCACAATCTATTTGCCCACCCTGTTCTTCATCATCATACACATCATCTTCATCACCCTCTGACTCAGGCGAAGAAACCAACGATTCACCGTCATCTGAGCTGCATTTTCTATGCTCAAGAAACGATTTCCACGACAAGAACTCCTTGCCACAATTCTCACAAACACGACAACTTTTCAACCGATTAGGGTTTGTTCTTACCGCGTACATTCTGTTATTTCCTTGTTTATCTTCCCAATCGCTATTCGGATCTTCATCATCAAGATTCCCATTATCATCACTAATACCATGAGCTCTCATATGACCACCTAATGCTCGTCCACACATGAAACCCTTCTTACATATTCGACAAATATGCTTAAAACTTGTATGTTGATCATCTGCACTCGCCATAAAAATGACGAAAAGGGCTAGAATAATAAGAATGGTGGAGAAACATCAAGAAAACATGAAATACAAAAGAGAAAAAAGGGGACAGAAGTGAACAAAAGAATTGAAGGTGGAGTTATGTTCTTGTAGTTGAAGTTGTTGTAAAGTTGTATGGTGATAGGAATGTTGGTCCTAGTTTTTAGTTAAGAGTATTGGTTTGTGGTACGAGTGAGTTAGAAAATAGTATATGAGTTGAGTGTGTACGAACAAACCATTTGTACGGACAGTGGAGAAGAAGCCAAGGACATAGATCCTCCTTTTGGGGAGATACTTCATATTCGGACATAAAAGTATTCACACATGTGATAAAATATAATCAATTTTGCACATGTTTAAAGTGTTTTGCATGTGTATTATTTTTAGTTTTATTATTACTCTTGATTTTATTTTTTTTAGGTCAAATGATTGAAAAGCGTCATCTTGTCATTACTTTTGTGGGTATGAACAATTTTTTTTTTTGTGGGTCTTTTCTTTCAAATTCATCGTTTTAGGGTCTTATGTGACGTTTTGCCGGGAAAAAAATCTTCTATTAGCCAAGAGGCGAAAATGTCCAAAATTTCATAAAATACCCTAGAAATGATGAATTTGAAAAAAAATCTTAAAAAAAAAAATTGTTCGCACCAATATAATAAATGACAAGTATAATATTTTCGATCATTTTTTTTTTATCTAATTGATGAAATTACTTGAAGCCCATCAAAAATCATAACCTTTTCATTTAATAAGATCCGAACTCATATTATCTTCCATTTTCAGTTTTTCATACATATGGTTTACTGCTTTAACAAATTTACGTTATTGAAAATAACCATACGTTTTGGTAGCGCAAGTCCGGTTCCTAACTTGCTATAGTATAGTCTCACTCGCATAAGACATTCTTTAAGAGTGTATGCCATGATTTAGTTTAATATAGATATACTACAAGTTCTTATGATTTTTTTTTTTTTTTCAGTTTTCATCACATCAACAAATCACGCGTGCGTACAATATTAAAATTTTTAGTACAAAATTGCTTGTTCGATCGGTACGTTCAGAGTCACATTAGAATCAGTCATTTTTTCTTCGTAATTCTCAATAGTCAGATTATGCCCTTGCGACTCTAAATAAATTAAATCCATTGAGAAACCCAAAATCATAATAAGAGAGACGCTCATAAAAAAAACATGGAGACATTCTGGATTGAGAATCAAATTATTCCCTCCAGACAGAAAGTGACTTTCTCCTCCTAATGAATCGAGTATGAAGGGGTCAAGCAATTCGAAATTCAAGTGCAAGAGTAAGCCAAAAAAAATTTGTGCAATAAACCAACTATTCAAAATAGTAAACATATTGCCTTGAAGAGAGGAATAGATGAAACTGAAAGAATTGTCAAGATTGTCATTGAGTTTTATACTCTCTTGTCGAATGAAGATCACATATGATGAAATTGGTCATTCCCCATAAAGGTTAATATTTTCTCTTAGGAACTCTTGTTGGATAGGTTACCTACTAGACATAATTTGGACGCTCGCGAGATTGATTTGCACTCTACTCGATGTGCGATTTATGATGTGGACATTGAAACTACACATCACCTTTTCATCGATTGCACGTTGGCTTCCAATATTTGGAACATTTGGAGTTCACTTGCTACTTGGTAGGGTTTAAGTGGTTTTCCTAACTCTGTGGTCTCGCTTTATTAAGTGGGGGGATACGGTCGACCTAAACAACTCAACAAAAAGCTGTTTCGATGCGGTGGTTCAAACTATGGCTTGGGTTATTTGGAGATTTTGAAACCGAGTTTGCTTCGATTAAAACCGCCTCAGAAAGACACTCTCTTGAATGATATCTAGGTTTTCTCGCACTCTTGGATTGTTAATAGAAATAGAGTTTTTAAACTCGAGTGGTTCAGTTATATAACTATCAAAGTCAGGGTGGTTCAGTGACCTCATGGATGTACACTTCGTACTTTCAAACTCATTACTAGGTATTACCTGAAACCTTCAATAACACTAAATTCCAAACAGTGTACGCTACACCATCGGGGACTTGATTATCAAGTCATATTGTTCAAAACGAAATGGAAATTTGAAAATTGGTTATTCATAATAGTATTTGATTTAGTATGTTTAGCATTGTGATACAAGAGAATACCTATGGATTATTATAGACTTTATCTTATATTTATGTGTAAGTAAAATATAATTGTGCGATGAATTTAGTTATTGATTTATGTTTAGCATTAGTTATGCTATGGGAGATTGGATTATGTTTCAGATCTACTGAGAATTGTTCAAAACGAAATGGAAATTTGAAAATTGGTTATTCATAATGAGGAAAGTTCAATGCAGAACAATAAATATCTAAAGAACAAAACACTCCATCTCAACCATCCATTTATTTTTTATCTGATGGAGTAGATTAAAACTTATTAAAAAACAGAGGGGCACTTTTGTAAATATACAACCCCACCTAACACACTAACATACTCACTTTTGTGCAACTGTCTCTCTCTCAATTCCCAAATCTCAACACTCAACCGATTCAAGTTGTTTTCTATCGGTTTATGGTCCACCTTGCAAACGACAACGAATCAGTGATTCGTATTTTTTCTTCCTTGAAGAGGAAAAGAAACCATCAATCGAAACCCTTCCAGATGAATGTCAAAATGAGATCTTTAGACGTTTACCTGGTGGTCAAGTCAGGAGTGTTGCGGCTTGTGTCTCAAACCGTTGGCTTGTAAGATCTGTAGAAGGAAAGAAAGCAACCGATGGCGGACCTATGTGTGTTCAAGGTGGTTCCCGGGAACCACCTTACGAATCGAAATCTTGCAGAAAATAAGCAATATTTTTGCTGGGAACTACCTTAGGATCATATCAGGACCTACCTTGGATTGAAAGATTCTAGTTTAAAGCAAAAACAATTACAAATTCGTGAGAAATAAATCAGATATGAAAAAGATGAATGAAGTTTGATTGTGACTGTTGATAGGTATGGGAAGACATCTTACTTTGTGTGGGTGACAGTAAAGGAAAATGTGGGTCCTAGAAGGATGGCTTTTCATTTTTCTTTTAAGTGTCTCTTACAATTTTGTTATATTATAAACAACATGATCTTATATTGAATATATTAATGTGAAGTTTCTTTAAAGTTTATGTTACAATTTTGTTATATTAAAGTTGCACATTGAGAAAAGTTTTCTCCTTTTTCTTGGATGTCTCGTGCGGATAATATGAACTTTTTTGCAAGTGAATATTTAGTATATGTCTCGTGGGATTTTTTTTACGAATCTCACGGGATTTTTTTACGAATCTCGTGGGATTTTTCTGGAGGGAAATTTTGAAAAAAAAATCGTCTTTTTACGAATCTCGTGGGATTTTTTTACGAATCCCGTGGGATTTTTTTACGAATCCCGTGGGATTATTCTGGACGAAAATTTTGAAAAAAAAAAACTTCGTCTTTTTACGAATCCCGTGGGATTTTTTTACGAATCCCGTGGGATTTTTTTACGAATCCCGTGGGATTTTTCTGGACGGAAATTTTGGAAAAAAAAAAGTTAGTCTTTTTATGAATCCATGGGATTTCTTTGATTTAAAATTTTGAAAAAAGTTAGTCGAAAGTATATAAACGTGCATATCTATAGAAAGATGATTTAATTCGTCGCGATGATATATTTTTCGTAGCTTGAAGATTCTGTTTTAAAGATATGTTGTTTTTAAAAAAGGTGGAAAGTGGGTTTTATATTAAATGAGTTAAAATGACAATTTTGCCCTCTATTTGTTATTTTTGGCTTCATTTCAGCCATTAGATGAAAGGTGGATGGATGGTTGAGATTGACTTGTTTGTTCTTTAAAGGATACATGTTTTGCAAGGATCTCACCTCTATTCATAATAGTATTTGATTTAGTATAATTGTGCGATGAATTTAGTTATTGATTTATGTTCAGCATTAGTTATGCTATGGGAGATTGGATTATGTTTCAGATCCATTGAGAATAATTATTTAAATGAAAAAAGTAAGAAAAAATTGTAGCCACATATTTTAAATAAGAAAAAATAAATATTATGGAGATGCATCTATTTTTATGAATGCATCTAATAGTTGTGGTTATAATTTTTTCTTATTCTTCTCATCTTAATTATATTTGTGATTTGATCTTAGCTATTATATTTCATTCAAATCATCCATTGATTTGTGCGCTGAAGACAGTCAAGTGCAGGCCCGGAATTGGGCCAGAGTGGACTGGGCTGGGCCTTGTATTCAAATTTGAGTGCAGTCATTAAATCCCTGCCGATATGCAAATTACAGGGAAGGGAACACACAAATAAACCCGTATATTTCATATCAATCAACATATCACATTTGATCTATTTGCTCGTTGAATCTTTTGTTATTGAGATCTAACTTTTAGATTTGATTTTTTTTTTCTTTTCTTTTGAACTCTTTGATTAAGATTCTCAGTTTGCGAGTTTTTTTTAATGCATGTTATAATTAGTAACTATTTAAATTGCATGCTACTACTTAACTAAACTATTCAAGAAAACAAACTATTACATTAAGAGGTTTTGTTATGTATTATTTTGATCAAGACGTTGATTTATTAAAATTAGTCTGTATGAAAATTGAGTGTTAGTACTTAGTAGGCTAGAGTGTATGTATATCGAGTTTTAGTTGGTTAGAAAAGACTTGATCAACGAGTGTGCAAAAATACACGAAGAATAACACTCTTCAATAACTATAGATTGCTCATTGTATAAGTAATTTTGGACTATAACATCTTTTTATAGTATTGATGAACCTTTTTACATATATTCTAATTGTGCATATCGAAAAGGCCTAGTATTTGTTATCACCCAATGCAACCAAAATCTAAGGAAAAGTTTTCATTCTAATTAGTTTTCACCCATCTATTTTATGAGAGAATAGGTGATAAAGACCTTCAACCAAAACTACAAGTGATGGCCCAGCCCCCCTTGTTTTTCTGCTTTATATATATATATATAGTGAAACTTTATTTTCAAAACCCACTTTAAATGCGAGAACATATATGTTTTGTGTTTTTGGATTGTAAAACATATATGTTTTGTGTTTATGATTAAAAAACATGTTTACATCATTATTTTGATGTACACAATATTGTGCATATGCGTTATGCAAGTTGTGATTAATTTGCGTTTCTTATTTGTCTGTGGTTTAATTGTTTCTGTGCATGCTTGTTTCAGATTGATTGATGAAGATGATGATATCATTTAAGACCGGGAAGTGGATCAACACGATTGTACATGAAAGATAATTTGCGACTTTTGGAAATATATGATTATTGCGTGTGTTTTTGTACTTGTAATCAAGAGAAATGTAACATTTAAGTATATCAATCTTGTTTTTTTTATAATGATTCATGTTCTTTAATTTGTGTTTCAAACTTTCAAAAAAAATAATGATCATGTAAAATATTGATAGGTTGATAATAAAAGTGTTAGCTAAAAAAAACATGTATGCACTTTGACTAATTGAAAACATGTATGCACCTTGACTGTTTGACAAAAAAACAAAAAACATGCATGCTCCTTGAGACTTCAAAAAAATAATGATCAGGTATAAAAAACATGTATGCACCATGACTATTTGAAAACATGTTAGCATTGAAAAAAAAAAAAAAAAAAAAAAAAAACGAATTTTAAAATTTATAAAAACTGGGAATTATAAAAAAAACAAAAATAATATGAAAATGTCTTTTATACCCTTTTGAATTAAATAAAAATAACAAAATGCCATGGAGCATTAAATGATGTACATTGTGTATTATTAGTTGTAAAAAGTGGTTCTCATGATTCTCGCACAAAATGACTTCAAAATAAAGTGGGTATATATATAAATAAAGTATATATATATATATATATATATATATATATATATATATATATATATATATATATATATATATATATATATATATATATATATATATATATATATATATATATTCGGTATATATAATATCGTACCAGCGGAGAGATAATTATTGAGATACGATATTGTGGTAAGTGTTTTGTATAACATTCAAAATAGAATATGAAAAAATCAAAATGTAATTGTAAATGGTTATAACATTGATAATTTAACTCAAGCAAAAATTCATAATATTTATCAAAGAACATATAGAAATATTTAGTGAAATTGAAAATAAAACATTATATCAATTATGAGATAATAACTAACAATGCACGTTCTTCTTGTAAAATTTCTTAATACACAACATTTGAGGTGTAGACTTTTCAATGACCAAACTCTTTATGCGGTTTCACGAATAACTTAGTTTGTTAAAATTAGAAATAATAAATAATTATATATGCATTAATGTGGCCAAAAATTTGTCGTGACAATTTTATAATTTGGTTAGTTGGTTTTAAATTTAGGTTTATGTCGTAAACAATTTAAAATGGATCTAGAAAATTATATATGTTGAAATAAATGTTGTAATTTGTTATTAACATCTAGTGTTTATATGTGATAGTTGATTATATGTAAGCATATGTTTCAAATTAATTAATGTTGCTAGATTAAATATTGTCAATGTTTAATTAGTTATGTTATAGTAATTATTTATGCTAATTGTTGGTTAAGTGTAAATAATTGTTTATAAGTTTATTATATTATTGATTTTTAAATATTTAAATTTATAAACTTGTAAATGTATATATGTAAATTCGGATAATATATTAACATGTTAAAATTTGAATTGTTCATTTAGATTTTGACATAACTATGATTAATGTTTAATTGATGATTAGAAGTTAATGTTATTGATTTTATGTTTCAGATTAAATTTGGAATGTTATTAGAAAATCAATTATTGGTCAAATATGCTTAAATGTTCATTTTGCATTGATTGTGATTTGATTGCTAATTATAAATTACGCATTAACTTGAATGGTAATCATTGTAAGTTACAAGCCGTGTAGCGCATGCCTTGCCGCGAAGTAAATTGAGATTAGCTTATTGAGACGTTGACTTTGTGGTGTATTCAAATTTTGGTTTCTGTAAATGTATTTAAAAAAGTTTGTTTTAATATTCATTATAGTAAAGGCATATAAGATGGTATTATACAAAATATGTGTAACATTTTCTATTTGTATAATTTAAATCACATTTGACAGCTACATAATGTGAAGTACGAAGATCAGGTGCCCGTTCTTTGCGACGGGTTAAGAAATTACACAAGTTTATAAGAACCTTAAATGATTGTTGCACAAAAGAAATGAAAAAAAAAAAATTAAAGACAAATTTAAACAAACAATTGAATGATTGGTACATTCTCATCAATCACAACAGTTTCACTTATCTTGCATGAGTTAAACCTTCAACCTTATTTTGTCACTTTTCTTTGATGTTTTATAGTTTAAATTACATGTGTTTATTGGTTTCAATCTATAAAGAGTGGTCCAAGAATGTTTTAGTTGCCTCCCTTAGAACGAAAAATGTTAAATGCATAACCTGGTCATTTTTTATGGTAGCGTAATTACATTATATAAAGTGTAGATTTCATTGTCATTAGATCTTGTATGAAAATAATTAAAAAAAAAATATGCTCTCTCTTATCACCCATAAAATCATAGCCATGAGTTAAAATCTTGTATCAATTTGACTTTTACTTGTACAAGCACTGACAATAACTTTTCATTTATAGGCCAGGCTATGTTTATTCGGTTGGTTGACAACCTAATCTTATCAAAATACATACAAATATATTATTTTTATAATAATGTATACAACCAAAATCACTTGGCAACCCAAATCCCCAACCCATGATCTGCATTTTTGGCCTTTTTTTTAATTTTATTTTAATATTTAGTATTTTATATTGTTATCAAAAATTAAAAATATATATATATCAAAATTAAAACTAAAGAAATAATATTATATGTTAGGTTGAGTTGTTGATAAATGGTAAATATATATATATATATATATATATATATATATATATATATATATATATATATATATATATATATATATATATATATATATATATGTTGTATGTATTGGTTATGTAGAGTGAAAGAAAAGAAAATAATATTTTATTAAAAGATTGAATTGTAATAGATTGTTAATAAAAATAATCTTATGTACATATACAATCTTTCACTTTTTTCAAAGTAAAAGAAAAGCGCAAGCAAAAGTCAATGTGGTTGATGAAGTATTTTTGTACCAAAATTTTTTCTTCTACAAAAAAAATCAATAATAATGTGATGTAAACGTCATATGTGTCGATTGTTTTACACAAATTTAGCTAAATAGTTTTTGCCCAATCACTTAATTTAAACAAATTGTTCTTAGTCTACATTTTGCATCATATATGCCGGAGTTCTTTTTGGTCCCGCACTTTATCCATCTCATCTAACACCCACCACCCTACCATAGTACCTTCTCCTTCCAACAACTTTTTTTCTTTTATTTTCAAGCCATCGACCCATCATCCATAATGTTATGCTACATAATAATTTATTTTTATTATTTTAAACCCAACTCCCAACACACTACCTTATTTTCCACTTTGAATCAATTGTTTCTTTCATTCGGTTCAAAGTACTGAAAGTAGTACACCAACAATAATAAATAAAGCAACACGTATACAGAACAAATATATCAAGATAACTTTTTTCAAAGAAACGATGTACAATTAAGTTAAGGAACAAACAAAGTGATTGATACACACACTTTTGATTAATAAACATAATTGTGCATTCTGGGGCCAGACTGCATAATCTTGTAATGCACGGTTTGTGGTGCCAGACAATCAAAAAAGTGCATGATAAGATCACCTCCCAAACAAAAGAACTCTAAACATACGCAAAAGACATCAACCCATTAACAATAACAAAACAACATAAGAAAAAAGACAAGCAAAATGAAAATGTTTTGCACACAACATATTAAAACACAAACGAATTGTATGACCACGCCACCTCAAACACTACTCTAACCTCAATCACTTGTTGAAACCCCAACTGCTCAACACCCATATGAGAACCCACAACCATATCACTGAAACACACCATCTGTTGCTGGTTACACCCACACATCAAACCAAGCGCATCCCTAGCAGCAAAATGAGGTGTAAATCTTCTATTTTTTATGGTATTGATCTATAAAAAAAACCTTTCAAAACTTGATAAATATACATAGATCTATTAAAACATTCAAAAAAATACCCCAAACCTTTTTGGTAACCGTCGGTCTTGGTGGTTCGTCTCGGTGGTCATAGATATATGGTGGTGGGGTCTTCGGTGGAGGTGTAGGTTTCGATGGAGGGGTGGTTTGGCTGTTGTGGTCGTGGGGTTGATGGTGGTGACGTTCGGTGGTGGTGGAGTCGGGTGATGGTGGTGTCGGGTAGTGGTGGTGGAAGAGATGAGAGTGTTGTGTGTGTGTTTGTTAGTTGTGAATAGCATAGCACATTATGTTTAACTTGAATGTAAATTTGTGTTGCACAAGTTTCATAAATTTCAATTGAATGTATAATTGTGTTGCCATAAATAGTTTATGTACAGCCTAGCCATGATTGATTAGTTTCCGGTTCCAATTGATTAGTTTCCTTTCTCGTCATTACAGTTGACCGAATTCAATATTATAGAGATTGACCAAAATTCAGTTTTCACTTTCAAGAAGATCATTTTTCCTTTATATTAGTAGAGATATATATATGATAAAGATCAAATAAAAAGACAGATATCCGTAGAAAGATAAAAAGATTTTTTTTTTCACAAAAAGTTCTCGAAAAATTCTCAAAAAATTCCACAAGATCGGGTATGATTGTGCATGAATAAGTTGTGAAAAACTTTAAGTGGATATTTTTTCCGAAAAAAAATTATGAAAAAATACGTTTGCGCATTAAATCGTTATTTTGTGCATCGAAGATTTGGTTTTTGCACTCAACTTCTTTTTACTTTTTTCATTAAAATAATAGTGCGCATCTAACTAAAACAAGTTGAAAATTTTGTGCATCAAAATTTTTTTGCGCATCAAAATTCGTTCTTTGTGCAATAAAATAAATGTATCAAAACTCAAAATTATTAACCAAAAAAAAAAAAAAAAAAAAAAAAAGAATCACAAAAGTTTTATATACCAACATACCCGATCTTGTGGCATTTTGGAGAATTTTTATAAAAATCTTTTATTCTTTTTACGGATATTTGTCTTTTATTTAACTTTACCTTTATATATATATATATATATATATATATATATATATATATATATATATATATATATATATATATATATATATATATATATATATATATATATATAGTGTGGCGTGGTTCGAACCAAAACTTTTGGTTTTTCTAAAAACCAATACCGCATCATCGATTTTAGAATTAGTTCAATTTTTAAGCGTTTTTTTTTTTGGCTTTTAGTTCGATTTTCGGTTTTCTTATGCTCTCTCTAATGATATCTATCACTCCTTTTTACCCCACGTATATAAACGGGATGTTTGTTTTGTTTTGTAATCTCATGAATATATCAAGAATCGTGACATATTTCTTATTGGATTACCTTATTTGGACCCTCAGCTTTTGTTTACAGGTGATATCTTTCTATGATTTTTCTGGTTTTTTTTAACTTTTATAATTTTATTTCTATTAAAAAACTAAAATATAAAACTGAATGTTAAAAACAAAAAACATAAAGTTTAATAAGTTAAAAACATTAAACTGCAGAAAATATGAAACATAAACTGATAAACAAATTATGTTATGCTATAAATAAAAGTGGGTCAGAGGGTGGAGAATGTAAAAGTACGCCGGAGGTGGGTCAGAAGGGGTCTTCATAGTAGCGCCATTTCTTATTACAGTGTATATTTCTCGTTTTGTCCTATTATGTTTAAGAGTAATTATATATATATATATCTCTACAAAAACTTAAAATTACATATATATCCAACATAAATTTAAAATTGCGTATATATCCTACTTAAAGATCATATGGCAAAATAACTGTTGGTTATAAGCAATTATAATTCAACAAAAAGAAACATTCGCTCAAACAATAACTAGAACAATAAGGAAAACATTGTTTATGAACAGTTAGTAAAATCAAACCAATTACTTACTCGAGTCGATTTAGAGTTTAGAGTTTATTTGTGTGTGAAGATTGTAATATAGTTGGTATACAAATTTATTATACATTTTGTATTTTAATAACAATTATCATGTGTTTTTTGTTTTTAAATATATATAAAATAATAATTTGGATATATATTACAATTTTTGTGTTTAGAAATGATATATACGTAATTTGAAGTTTATGTAAGATATATATATGCAGTTTTTAATTTTAAAAGGATATATATATATATATATATATATATATATATATATATATATATATATATATATATATATATATATATATATATATATATATATATTCCTATGTTTTATGTCGAAACAAGTCAACATGGTCTAGGTTACGAACACGTCAGATACAATGTCGTCACTTTTAACAGGGTCAGAGTACCTTCAATAATTCATTTTTGTACGATTGAGCCTTTTTATGGTAAAAATAAAATTGGTTACAAAAACTAGAAATCAGGTTATCAGGCCAAAGTTCGTTGCGAATCTATGGATTATCCTTTTTAAATTATATTCTATTTTTAATAAATTGTTTTAGAAGGATGCATTTTGAACGCACTTTGAGGTTTGAACGACTTTGACTTCGTTGACCTGTTTCCATCGTAGCTAAAAAGAGTTTCTTACCCGTATGAATCATTAGGGATGAAGTTTAACCCAAATTGTTTAGTTTACTCATGAATGGATCAAAATTTTCACCTTATATACTTTGCTGCTACAGCTTACCTTACTTCTACTAACTTCACCCCTCCGGTCCCTCGTGGCTATATTCGTCCGGTTTTTGTTGATGACATCGAACTGTTCGAGATATGTATATCATCGGGACGACATCCGTATGTAACATTCTCGCTGTCATAATGCCTCTTTCTTTGCATGATACTTACATGGTCAACTATGAGCCAGGTGATGGAGACTATGTTACAAGATAGTTTTGTTCCAAATGATACAAATTTACATGCAGATGGAGAGTATTGTCAAATTGTCACTTGACCAAATATGGGCGGAAAGAGTTGTTATATACGACAAGTGGCTCTCATTGCTATAATGGCACAGGTATATTGGTATTATATAGCTTTTATTATGCATATACACTCTCAAAAAACATCCAAGTTGTCTAGTTCATGGGGTGTTCAGATGTGATTTGAAAGCGATTGTGTTATGAACAATCAGAATAAGATAATCAGGTGTCATAAATGCGCTGTTGGAGATAGTAGTTGTATGTGTTTTCTTTGTTTGAGTCATAAAATCGTGTTAGGAACATGTTTTAATTATCAAGTGTAGGTCATTTCATTTGTAATAGGTCGTTAATAAATATGGTTTATAAATGTTTGTAATTGATTTCACGTACTCATGTAGTAAGCCCATGAGTCGTGATAGAAGGTTCTTCTAGAACCAAGGGAAACACCCTACTTATGTAAACACTATAAATACCCCTCCCAGAAGGGAGAGGGTTGTTAGTTCTAATTACAATTATCATTTTCATTAATCATTCATTAGTTCCTTCCACTTTCTCTCACTAAAACTTTCTCTCTAGAAATACATATTGTTGTGATAAGATGGTGACCTAACAAGTGGTATCAAGAGCCAAGGGATAGTTTAGGTTAATATTGATTAGATTTAATAGAAATTGCACTTAAAAACGTGTTTTAGATTGAAATTTATGAACTTTTGGATTTGAATACGTGTGTTTTGCGAGTTTCTCATGAGTTTCTCATGAGTTTTGGCGAGTTAGCCATGAAGATTAGCGAGTTTCTTTGAATTCTCATGAGTTTGGCGAGTTAGCCATGAATTCTGAGCGAGTTTCTTTGAAGTTTGGCGAGTTTAGCCTTGAATTTTTGTGAATTGCGAGTTTCGCATTCGCGAGTTTGAAGTTTTGGCGAGTTTGAAATTTGGCGAGTTTCAATATTTGGCGAGTTTCAAATTTGGCGAGTTTCAAAGTTGGCGAGTTTCAAAGTTGGCGAGTTTCAAAGTTGGCGAGTTTGAAATTGGCGAGTTTTTGAAATCATGAGTTTGAAATTTGGCGAGTTTGAAATTTGGCGAGTTTTGAAATTGGCGAGTTTGAAATTTTGAGTTTCAATATGGCGAGTTTGAATTTCGCGAGTTTCGTTGGATTGGCGAGTTTGAATTCGGCGAGTTTTGGCGAGTTTTCAATTTCGCAAGTTTCTTCGCAAGTTTCTTCTGCGAGTTTCTTCGTGAGTTTCTTCGCAAGTTTCTTCGCAAGTTTCATGAGTTTTTCGCAAGTTTTCGTGAGTTTCTTCGCAAGTTTCTTCTGCAAGTTTCTTCTACGAGTTTCTTCTGCAAGTTTCTTCTGAGAGTTTCTTCTGCAAGTTTGGATTTCTGCTACTAATATACCTTAATCTAAACAACCTTAACCTTAGTTATCCTTTAAAGATCCATAACACATCATCAACACAAATTTAAAAAAAAAAAAAAAAATTGGCGGGAAAATTTGAGTAAAATTTAATTTCTAGGGGAGACTAAACGTTCAATTTTTACGCGAAATTCAAATTTTGGTTTAACTGTGAAAATTTTGGTCAAAATTCAAATTTTGGGCCTAAATTAATTTTTCGGTCAAATTTGGCGTCAAAATTGTCACAACTCAAAATTTTCTTACAACCTTAAAGCGCATTTTATAGTGAATTTCAAATTTTGGGGAGAAAATTTTCATAATTATTTTGGAGGAAAATTATAATTCACTATATCAATGTCTCAAATGCTTTCACAAATCTCCTCACCTTCCATCTATCGCTTAAAACCTTTTTCACCAAACCTTGCTCTCGATGATTACAAGATCCATTTGTGGAATTAAACAAAGGAATGATGTTACTGACTAAGATGATCTCACAATTTAAGAATTCAAAGAGTCAGACTTCATCTGATCCCCGAAATCAAGCAGTCATGCAAGGTGAAAGAGTTGATGTACAAGGAAGGAATGCTCAAAGGCTTGTCAAGAATGATGAGAATACTGCAAATGTCAGTAATACGAATAATGAGGTTGTAGCATTGGAAGAGCAGGATGACATCAACAGATTTGGGGAAGATATCATACCCAACTATGACACCGAGCCCAACTTTGATGAAGAACAAATGGTTGAGGAAGATATCGTTCCCACCTATGACACAGAGCCTACCTTTGACAAAGAACAGATAGTTGAGGTACAATCTACTGTTGTTCATACTCTGCCTGCAATTGCGAAACAAACTGAGCAACCTGAATTCAGAAATGAAGGAGAGGTTGACCAGTTTGTTGCACAATGTCCAGACAACTGTCTCATGTCTGAGCCCGTACTTGCAAACAATACAACTGAATCATCAAACCAAATTCTTGAATCTGAAAACATTCTTCTCAAAAAGACCATTGCTCAATTTCAAAAAGATTTTTCAAAACTAGAGGCACATTGCAAATCACTTGAACTTAAAATGCAAAGTAATCGTGTGGATACTTTAGTAAAAGAAAATGAGCATTTAAAGGCTCAAATTCAAGCAAAGGGGCTTGCACATGTTGCTTTACAAAACAAATTGAGAAGATTAACTGGCATGAGGGTGGATACTAAGTTTGCAAAACAAACAATCTTGGGGAAATCGTCTTTAAAACCTATCAGAAACCAATCAGTAGTTAAACAACCAACTGCTTTTAAATCTGAACGATCAAAATCTTCAAAACCACGGTTTGCCTCCCAAGTTGTTGAGAATAATCATTTGTCAAAACCAGTCACTCCACATTCTTGGCCTAAGAAAAATGCTTCTGTTTCTATTAAATCTGTTTCTGTTAAACCTCAACAAGTTGTTGCACCTAGCCCATCTAGGATTAGTTCGAACACTGTGTCTAAACCGAGCATTAAAATTAAAAATTCATATGATTCAAATGACGCGTACAAGAACTATGATCTAGAAAAGGCTAGAAAAAGGGCACTACTCCAAAAAGATGGAATCTTAGGTTCACGACCTAGTGTGATGCTTTCTAGTGTGTTGCATAACACTGCTTGTAGTAGCAAACCAAAACCTAAGTTTAATCAACAAACAGTTAGAAATAAACCCGTTGATCTAAACGTAAAATTTCAGAAACCTAATAGGTGGATCAATATAGGACGCAGACTCTTCCCAAAAGAAGTTTCAACATCCCCTAGATCTAACCTTAGATGGATTCCAACGGGTAGACTTTTCAACATTGTTGGTCTTAGGTGGATTCCTACAGGCAAGATACTAAGTAGTTGCATCAAAACAAGTGTGAAACACACAACATCTATCCCTGAGGTAGGAAAGGAAATCACCAAATGGCATGTTCGGTGTCAAGAAGATTATTGACACTACATCTTTATGCTTCTAACATCCGGAACCCGATTACCCTTGGGATCCATATTTCTTCTATCTTGCCCCTCCTATTTTCCTTACAGTACAACAAAGAATGGCTTTAAGTACAACGACTTAGGACCCGTTTCTCACCGTCAAAGCATAATGATCCATCGTTGCATCGCCATTGTACTCAATCGTCAAGAATTGGAAATTTTGTTTGCTCCACTGTTTGGAGATTCTATAGAAAGTCGTGCTTCAGATGTATCTAATGTTTCCGCTGCACAACCTGATCATATTCTAATTCTAGATACACCCTGAATCTACAACAACAACCGTTGCTGGAGATGCACCTTCAATCGAATCTCTTATTACAGAGATCAAATTGTTTCCAACAACAATGACACAACTGATGATCAACATAATCAACAAGTTGAGAAGTTTTATCAGCAGTTGATTCTCACGAGATATTTTTGGTACCTCACACCTATTCGATTAATTGAACATACATGGTTTCGATGTCTCCAATTTCATCATCAACATACGTGGTGTATGTTTCGATTCATTGAAAACATCGAGGGGGAGAGAGTGTAGGTGATCATTGGTTTCTTGTTTTTCCACATGCTTCTGCGAAACCCAATGCCTTCATGAATTTCTTCAA
Source organism: Chrysanthemum lavandulifolium (assembly GCA_022545495.1). NCBI lineage: Eukaryota > Viridiplantae > Streptophyta > Magnoliopsida > Asterales > Asteraceae > Chrysanthemum > Chrysanthemum lavandulifolium. The sequence continues at coordinate 194,954,822 of CM040241.1, read as the reverse complement.
TTAGAGGAAGAAATGAGACGATTTGTGGTTAAAATTTCTCAAGTTGGTGTTATTGTCTCACTTTCACGGGTTTTCTTGTGTGAAGTTACCCAAATATGATGTTATGATGCCTCACGCACGGTCATTTTATCGAGTATTTGCATATACAGGTTGATTAGTATTCGATAGACCGCAACAATCGGGGAGTCATTTCATTTCGCCTTTCGTGGTTTGTTTGGTGTGATGTGTCTACATACGCATAAAGACATTGTTGATTTCGGCATGTTTCCTCGAACGGACTTTCTCGCAACAAGTCGATTCTCTTGTGTGGTTTTCGCTCTTTACAAATTCACGCATCGAAAACTTCAAAAGTTAGAAGAAATGTCTACTACATCAAAGTTTCAATCTGGAAAATGGTTGTTAGTTTGAGGGGAGCCGATCTTGAAACATCTTCAATTAGGGAGAGGATTAATTTGTCTAATACTTATTACATCTTTTCCTAAATGGCTTGTGCACACATTTCAAATGTACAACCCGTACTTGTAATGAAAGGACCCTATAGTGCGCATCGATTGCCACATTCCTATAAAAGGAGCGAAAGCTTCATCGTTGAGTAAAACTTATCAAAACTTTCATTTTCAAAGTTTTGCTCAAATAGAACAAGTACTTCCCTTATGTTTTCAAAACTTCAAAAGTTAGTATCACTTGTTGAGGGGAGTATTTGCGAAAATCTTTGCTCAAAATCAAATGTTCTTGAAACTGTTTCTTCCCAAAGGAATTTCCAACACCTCAAAAGCATATTTTAATCAACATGTTTTCAAAAACAACATTCATATGCTATTTTTGAGGGGGAGAAATGTGATTAAAATTGTTGATCAGGAAGTTATGGAATCTCATATCGTGCTCGACTCAGATATCACCAATGAATTGACGATCTTTGAATGTCAGTAATCGAAAAGATTTGTCTTCCAAGACTTATCTTAGTAGAATGTACCAATCCGAGACACTCTTGATTGACATGAACTTTGACGGGTCTAACCTCCTTTTCAAGGAGTGTTTACATCTTCAAGATAGTTATTAGAGCTAGTTGTCACCTAAAAGCTGATAATGGAACTCTTTAACTATACAACGTAACCGTGTCTCGCGGGGAATTGTCTATCAAGAGTCGATCAATTCAAAAGTGCGAGCTCTACCCTCACCTGTGCGATTTGGTCAAAACTCATAAGCACATGTGGACCAAAGTATTTGAAAACTCAAAACTCTCAAGGTGTTACCAAAACATGTTTTTCATCATAAACATCTTGAGAGATTTTCAAGAAAAGGTTTTGTGGTAACATAGGATAGTCATGGAGTTAAAGGTGACTAAGTTTAGGAATAACGTCCTATGATCCACAGAGTCGGAGGGATCTACCCAAGGACACCACAAATAGTTAGTATTTAGAAGTCCTTAGGTATGATTGAAAAAGGAGAAAATGAGAATCGGAGAAAGAAGGAGTTGAAGAATTAAAAGAAAAGTTAAAGAAAAGGGTGAAAAGAAATAGCCCTCCAAATTATTCAACTTAGGCGAGACACGGGTTCAATTCATATGCTCTTGGTTGTCACAAGATGACACCGTATTGAAGACAAGTCGTCATGGACCCAAAGGACGCAATGCACTAAACCTTCTAAGCCACTCAAGTTCTCTCAAAAGAGCTTGTTTCATTCTCACAGGGAACCCTACGTAATCTATCGACTCTCTCTTAGAGATTGTTGGTATTGAAGAAGGAGACCCTCTCCCTAGTCTCCGCTCAGGAAAATCAAAACGCACTAATCGAGTCTAGAGCCATGAGATTCATCAAAAGATCTCTTAGGAACACTTATATATTTCATCACTTGTTGTTCAAACAATAAGGACACAAGTGACATTTTTCCAGAGTCCTACGCAGATCTTAGCAATCTGCCAGAACATTTATGAGGGGCATTCACAATTGTGATCCTCGGTGATTGAATGGAAATTCTGCCGTGGTCAACATCAAACGACCGACGGCAGTCACTTCGGTAACTCCTTGTGGGTTACGCTTAGTGTGTCTCAAACGGTCTACGATCGTGGGGTGATGCTTGGTGTACCTCAATGACTCATCCGAATCTGTAGGTGTATTTCGGTACATCGTGTTATCTCACTTGTGGGACTCGGTTCAGAACGACCTTTGTGAGAATTAGAGATGTGTTTTCACACTATGTTGTTAACACTTTCAAGTTCAAACTTGTGTACCGGATTATTTCTAACCCATGTTTTATGTTTTCTTCTTATGGATGCTCACGGGTAGAAAAGATCGTGCGGACTTTTCACATGCTTCTACCAACATCAACACTAATTGAAAGTTCTCTCAAAAGCAAAGAAAATTTCGTAAAGATTCTACATCAAAGTCAAAGAATCGCAAAGTTATGAGATAAAGATCAAAGTTAAAGATGTTGATAAAGGCGATTTCACAACCGATCACAACAACAAGAACAAGAACAAAGAACAAAGATGCAAAGAATCAAAGACGTCACAAGCCATGAACGCCAAAGAAGTTCAAGACGTCAAACGACCTAAGCAAGACAACAAATGATGACCAACCCTTAGGGGAGATTGTTAGGAACATGTTTTAATTATCAAGTGTAGGTCATTTCATTTGTAATAGGTCGTTAATAAATATGGTTTATAAATGTTTGTAATTGATTTCACACTCATGTAGTAAGCCCATGAGTGTGATAGAAGGTTCTTCTAGAACCAAGGGAAACACCCTACTTATGTAAACACTATAAATACCCCTCCCTAGAAGGGAGAGGTTGTTGGTTCTAATTACAATTATCATTTTCATTAATCATTCATTAGTTCCTTCCACTTTCTCTCACTAAAACTTTCTCTCTAGAAATACATATTGTTGTGATAAGATGGTGACCTAATGATTGTTGTGTCATTGACTTGACTTTTTAGGGGAAAAGAAATCTAATTGATTTCAAATTATATAACAGAAAGTAAGAATTTAGAACATACTGTTAAAGTGAGTATCTTCATGTATGTCCAGTGTTTAGAGATCGCAAGATGGGTTTGTTAGGTACGAACATATTGGGTTGACCGGCAAACTTTGTTTTATCCATTTTTAAGATCTTTAAATAAGTATGTTAAACAATATTTTTTACGTTAATAATCTCAGTCTTTGAATAAAAACGTATTGGTAGTTTGTATGCATTGAAATTTGAAAATATAGTTCAAACTGACCGCCCTGTTTAGCTACTTTTTATTTTGACTCGTTTGAGATTGAACACAATTCAGATTTAACCCACCTCCACTAAAAATTATTCAATAACTATGTTTTGGCTATATACTACAAATACTGCAATGCATAATATTTTTTAACATATGTAACGACATTAATATTAAGTTTAAAATTAAGAAGTGATTGTTTTGACCCAGAAAGTCAAACTTTAGATTATTTTTACTGTGTTAACATATGAATGCATGTTTTATGATACAGCTACTTTTGTCATGAATAAATCGAGCGAGTGCGATGGCAATGAAACATGAAGAATCAGTGAGCAACATATGTAAAACTAGGTTGGCGCTGATGATTTTACAAGATACGAGGAGAAATGATGAAATTGAAGGTGTAAAAGCCTCGAAAGATTTTAAAGATATGTTTTCAAATCTGAATTTAGCATTTTCAGAAGATGTTGATCCTGCAAAAAGCTTTCAGTGTATAAAGCGTGCTAGAAACCTTGCACTTAAGTTGATAAATAGGTAAAACCTCAATTCTATGTTCACTAAAGGGCCTTCCACTTTGGTGGTCTTGTAAAAATAACACTATGGCAGTGCCCTCCTTTTTCTTGCTAGATTGCAGGAGTTTTGTTTTTGGGCAAAAAAACATATGTTAATCTTAACCAATCTTTAACGGAGTTGAAATTTGAGTATACACATGATTGGATACAAAATTTGAGTATACACACGATTGGATACAGATTGAGGTGCATCAAGGCAAACTCGGAACATCTTACATAAAATCACAACCTCTAAACCGATAATAGTATTTACAAATCCAAACTAAGATGCTGTACACCGTATAACTGTAGGCTTCCCTTTTGAATGGTACATATCCAAAAGTGTGAATGTAACAATTAATAAATGAAACCCGCTGGAAACAAATGTAGATCCTAAAGATGGATGTTTCGTCTAGACTTGAGGACATATAGACTATTTTTCTTATTGTTATTGATTCTAGCTTGAAGGCACAAGCCTCTTCTAATTTAGTGTACAATAAAATGGAGGCTGTTGGGAAAGTAAGACCCTATGTTTTAACGCTTCCCTTAGTTGTACAGAGTCGTGGTCACAACAGTGATCGTCACAAATGAATAAGGCAGTTGCTTATTGAGAAATGATGTGCAACGGCTTTTTGCTATGTTAGCTACTTAACTATATGCTAAAATGTCTTGCACAGTAGTGTGGATGACAGTGTATAATCAGAAAGGTTAGAAGTGACAACGTGACACCAGCTTTTCAATCTGTTTGGGTTCCTCGGTGAGATCCTTAGAGACCATTATCAGTTTAAGTACTCGTTCCCCTTTCTGCCTGTTGTAAAGCCAAATGCTACGCAGTTGACTCCTTTTTCTTGCTAGGTTGCTAGCGTAAAGTTTTTTCTATTTGTAAATAAAAAAATGTGCCAATAACAACGCACTTAAGAAGGAACTGGATGATATTAACTAATTGTGCTACCAAAATGCTATAAGCCGGGTTCAGTGTTTGAATTGGAAAATCTAACCGCTGATATTGTGGACTTTTAGGGGTGCCAATTCGTGTTTAGTTTGGTGTCACCCGACCAAACATAGCCATTTGAGTTGAGCATGTTGTAAAATTCAACCATAAACTGGACATATTTAACTCATGTAGTCCCAACTAGACCCGTACAAACCTGTTTATTTACATGGGTCAAACGGGGTGACAGGTAACAAATGGTTAAAGTGGGTCATAAACATAGGCGGAGCTACTTGAAGACTAGAAAGGGTGGTGGCATTCCTAGAACTTCTTGTAGTAAATGTACTTTTTATGCTTTTCATGTGTAAAAGATATATAGTTTAGCGTTTGGCCCTCCTATTACGCAAGGATTGCCACCTCTAATCAAATTTAACTACTCATGAAAACTGAACCTTTTTTGTCGCAAGGAGAGCAAAAGAATGCAGGCAATCCAAGGCTGCTATTGCTTGGATAGCACCTTGGAACTCAGAATAATATTTTCCAAATTCATTTAGAAAGTTTTGCCAAGCTGAGTGGCATATAACAAGGCGCTCTTCATTTGCCAATGAGGTGATCTAAAGCTGTCAATACTTCTGGTGCATGATAGCGTATTGCCTTTTTAGTACTGCTAACCTTCACCCAATTCGAAGGCACCTTTACGTCTACTGGAAACTGTAGTTAACACTACAATTAGTAAGAACCAAGAGGCATATATATCATAAGACCACAATGACAATGATTTTGGAAGTAGCAACGAATACTTCAAAGTTATAAATATTCAATCAAGAAAATGTACAGTTTACTGATGAGTGTCTAAATACTCATCATTTTGTATTATTAAACCGCAAAAACATCCGAAAACACTCGTAAATGCATCAAAATGATAAAAATATCACAAATAAGTGTTTTATGTGTTTTAAATGCAAAATGTCAAAACTGGTGAAAACGTATCAAGTTTGCATAATTGGCGCTTTAGTCCCCAAGTTTCAAAAGTTGTCAAAAATAGGTCCACGGTAAAACAAACAAAGAAAAATGTTATTCAAGGTCCCCGAAATATTCTAAGTGTCAAAATGGTCCTTGAATAAATCTTTGTCAAATGGCGTAAAAGGTCCCTCAAGTTTCAAAATGTCAAGTTTGGTCCTCGAAATTTGAAAATGACAAACCGGTCCTTGTACTATTGGAACTTGTCAATATTGGTCCTTGTTACAACTTTGGAAAATTACAGATTGGTCCTCATCTTCGTAAAATTGCAAAATAGTCCTTGAAATAAACAACACACCATTGACCCTTTCCTGTTTTGAGCCCCTGCCAATACCCATTTGACCCCCTGTCACTTTCCTTTTTGAACCCCCTAGTCAAACAAGCAACAAAACCACTTTTCCTCCACCACTTATCCCTTCCTCCCACTCTGCCTTGCAATCAATTCCTTCTCCCAACACCTCTCCCATCACTTTATCCCTTCCAACCCTCTCCTCATCATCATACCTAGCCACCCCTAGTTGCGCCTAAAAGTCAACAGAGGTCAAAATAACCCTTTCCGCCAAAATTGGATAAATGGCCAAAATGAGCTCTGCTCATCCATTGGCTCACAAGTGTGGCGGGATGTGCTCAGAAACACGTGGCAAGACTATTTGGGTATAAAAGAAGGAAGAAGAAACAAGAATAAAGCAGTAGTTTAGTTTTAATTTCCTTTGTATGTCGTATTTTAATTTTATGTTTTTAATTAAGCTTTAAACTGTAATTTTTGATTCCATTGTATCCAATTAAGTTGTTTAAGTATATTAAAACTGTTTTCAAGTGGTAATTCACATTGTCTTAACATTTCATGTTTCCAAGTCTACTGTTGCAAATCTCATTTTCACATTCTTATGTTCAAGTATTTAGCAGCTTAATTTTAAGCTAAAATAAGCTTAGTAAAGCTTCTTATAGCTTCCTGTAAGCTTGCAATCAAGATTCATGCAGTTTTGGTTCTTGGTCAACAAAAGTCAAACTGGGTGCAAATTGGTTTTGGTGATGATGTGGGATGATGCAGCTTGCTTTGGGGTTGGAATAGATTAGGTTAGAACAGGTTTGGGTTTGGTTTAGCCTGCAACACCAGCTGAACACTTGTGAGTGATTCATGTCATTCTCAGTTTTGAATATTATGCTTATATCTTTTTCTGTGGACACCATTAGTGTAAACTTGCTTATATAGTTTTATTTAAGTAATGTAATCTCAGTTTGATCCATAATCTTAGCTAGTATAGTGTTTAGTTTCATTTAAAGTTCAAAACAGTTATATATAGGTGTGTTTGGAATTGCTATCATAACTGTCTTAGATGCTTATCCAGTGGTAGGTACTTGTTGTGTTATGCTTTGTTAGCTCATTTAAACTCATTCAAGTCTTAAAACTGCACCTGCAACTGTCAAAGTCAAAATTACCTATTAACTATTTTAACAGCTTATCTGTTGTGTTTTTGGAAATCAAAACACTTGTTTTGTGTTTTAAATTCATAAACATAGCTTGTGATATCCTTATTTCATCACATTATATCAATTTCAGTCCAAAAATTGGCTTCAAATCTCAACTTGGTCAACTTTTCATAATTTCTTCAAAAGTCAAAATTTGCAATAACTCAGTTTTGGCTCAACTGAGGTGAATTTTTATAAGCTCAGTTCTAGGCCAAATCAAATGAAACTTGTAGGTTTGAAAAGTTCATCTGGTCTATTTTATTATTACCAATTTTGTGTATTTTGTGAATTTTCCATAAGCTCCAAATGAGCTTGTCAAAGGGTTAATATGCCTGTGCAACCGACTCGCTTTGTTCGAGTGCGCAGTGGTTTGCGACTTGTAACAAGCTCATTAGAGCTCATCTTTGGCTCATTTTTGGTTTATAGGCACTGACTGTGTCTAGGTGAGGTTCCATCATTTGTCTTCTATTTCCGACTTATCTCTATGCTTATTTTCTTGTCCAAAGTAGAGCCTAAACTGCTTTTTTAGCTCATTACTCAAATCAATCAAATCATAGCAATTTAAGTTTTAGAGGTTTAAGCCTGTTGTAATAAGTTGTTTCTAGGTATTTGTAGCTTATTGCGCTTCGTGTTCGTTTGGTGCCCATTTGTTACCCTTTGCTTATTCAAGTGCTTATTTCAATAAGCACTTGTATGGCGATCTCATTTTCTTGCACACAACACCTTGTTTTTCTATTTTTCCTAGATTCCTACTAATATTTTATACTTATCCTGAATTTTCATATTTTTCCGTCTGTTTGCTATTTTTCTTAATTTAAATTAGTTTTAAGCATTTTTAATTAGCATTTAATACAAATAATTAAGAAAAGTTTCAAAAAAATAATTTTTCATTTTTATTAAGTTAAGATAAATATAAAAAGCCAAAAAAATATTTTTCTAGATTTTTCTTAGTTAAATTTGTATTTTTAAATAATTTAATTAGTTTTTAATTCCTAGAAAATTCAAAAATAATCAGAAAAATAAAAAAATAGTTTTGAAAATTCTATTTTGTTATTTTAGATTTTTCTAAGTCAAAATTTTATTTTTCTAGCTTTATTTCCTATTTTCTTGTATTTTAGGTTATTATTTAATAGTTAAAATTAGTTTTTAATTAATAATAATTAGATAAATAGTTATAAAAATAATTTTCTTTTTCTAGTAATTTTCTTTTATCATTAGGTTTATAAAAATATCATTTTCATATTTTTAGGATTAATATTGCTATAGTTTCACATTTTCTTTTGTACATCGCGTAGTTTTTAATTTTAAGTTTTATAAAAGATAAAAACAAAAACATCATTTTGCAAATAGTGATAGCGTTTATTTAATATTTTTTTTCTTTTTATTTTCTTTTAATTTGCATTTAAGCCCCTGTAGTTTATGTACTTTTTCCTTAGTTATAATAAATCACAATCCTTTCCCGTTCAAATCTTCTCGATCACTTTACGTTTGACTATTCTCGCACAGCTCGTTGGGACTTAACGACCTTGGGAAACACTATACTCTCCTGATCTTCATTGCATTTGTGCTTAAACCTGCTTTTAAGTTTGTTACGGTCGGCCATTCACAAGTGGTCGGCTTGCGTGATAAAACTTGACGGTTTGGGAGCGAATCAAATTTTGGCGCATTGCCGGGTGCAAGTGTTAATAGTCTTACGTTTAGCGATTAGTGATTTGACATCACTCCTTGTTTATACCATCTATATAAATCCAAAACCCCAAAAGATTTTCATTCTTTGTTTTACATCATGTTTTTCAAAAATACCAAAATATTCCTCTTTACCCTCCTACCCTTTTGATTCTTCATTCCTTTACCCTCTATCCATTTGATTCTAACTTCTTCTATTCTCATGGAATCTCTCGAGAACAATTCGGGACGGTTGAAAACGTGATGCTTTATCACAAATGTCAAGAATTCGTGTTGTTCGTGATGATCCATTAATTTCGCTAGGGAAATGGAAAGAGAAACCGGGTGACAAAGGACCAAGTACTTCCTCTAATAATGGAAGTGCTAAATACGTCCAACCCACGGTTATCCAAAGATCTAATCCTCAATTGCTCCTAAACCGTCTAGAATTGATCCTAAACTTTCACGATTTACGGTTAAAAGCAAACATGCGAATCTGGACGGTGACTAGCAAGAATGACTTGCCTAATCTTCACGCTTTCGAGAACCGTAACGGGGACCATAACGGAAGTGGTGGAAATTGCTAGCTCTCAGAGCACACCACTTGTCCCACCTCCGGATTTTTCAAAATGTTCTTCGAGTCTTAATAGTCATTCGGATCACCATGTTGGTTTTATTGATTCTTTGAATAAACCGATTCCGTCTCATAACTCTCAAATAGAATCGTTTATTCCTTGTGTCGGTTGCGGTGAGCCTCTTTTTGGTTCACCATGTCGCTGGTGTACGTGTGTACAGTGTGGTAATGATATCCGTAATGGGAGTTGTTTGTTTTGTGGTTCGAGGAATTCATTTGATTATGATCCTAATCAGAACTCATTTAACGACCCCTCAAATTTTTCCAATTACCCACCACACCGACCTATCTTCATATAACCAACATAATGCTGTGAATTTTGTGGAGGTCCTCACCAAGGATTTGAGTGTCAATCCGAAACACGTTTGTCTATGAACAGCTTTTCCGGTGATGCTCGAACTTTGGTTATGATCAATATCCATATGATTCACCAATCCGTGCTCAACAGCTTCATCTTGTTGAGAACTGTGGAGGTTCCCATTTCACCGATTGTCAAACAGGAATCCATTTCCTTGTAACAATTACGACTATCCATATCACGACCAACCTCCACGGTGCCAAATGACTCAAACTCCTCGGCAAACCCAACAAGACACTTTTCTAGAGCTTCGAGTCGGTGAAAAGAATCGAGGAGTTGAGAAAACAAGACTTCATAATATTCCCGCTTTTCTTGTGTATATTGTGGGGTCCTCATGATGATTATCAATGTCAACCTTCCGGTTTTGACAAATCTCCACTCCCACAATGTCCTGTCATTCAAAATTCACATGAGAAATCCATGGAAGAATTGCTAGTCGAAGAGCAGTCGCTAAAATAAATTCCCAAATTGCCTTTGAAAAATCTATTAGGAATCAATTGCAAAAGAAAAGCAGCGGATCTAGCTCTCGGTTGCTTTATTCACGATGGCGGTGATGATGAGGATACACTTGATTCATCAAGTTCATCGATGATATCCCAAAGAGTTGAGATTCATTCTCAAACAATCGCTATCACATCCAAGCTCCCACTCACTCTCTAAACATGGGGATGAGCATCTTGACACTTGTTCACGAAAAGGAATCGAACGAATTCATAAAGTCTAGTGTTGAGAACCTTGTCCCAATCCCAAGAGAGTCACGTGGAATTCTTGATCATGTGTGTGATATCCTCCTCCTCTTGTCTTCCAAAATGATCATATTGAGATGTTCTCCGATTCTAATGATAATGATTCGTTATCTTGTGGAGACATCGTTTATGTGGAAGATTTACCTTCCGAGCTTGTTAGCTTAGAAGAAGAGAATGATGAAGTTATCGACATCGAAATCAAAGATGAAGCACTTCGTGCAACATTACCGAATGTCGGTCTTCTCATTTCTAAAATCGAGGCTTTCAATGAAAACCTATTTCATCTCCTATCCCCATTAAGGATAGTGACATTCTTTCCGATGATTCTATTCCGAAATGAAAGCCTTCTGTTTTAATAGTATGGAGAGAAGATTAGTGGCGCATACCACTTTTCATTCTCATAATTCTCTCCCGATTATGAATCATTTACATTGGAGGAGTTCACCGGTGAACCCACTCATATCAATTCGAATATGATTCATTCACCTTCATGGAGTTCTCGATGAACTCACTCATATCATATCTCCGCCGAGTATGATAACTTCTACTTTGATCTAGACACACCGGGATATGTCTAGACCAATTGAGCTTAAAAGATGAAATTCATGCTATTATGAATTCTCCTTCTGATGATGATGAGTTAGTCAAGATTATTATCATGACTTTCTTTCTCTTCTTCACATATCCCGTAGCTTCTCCTGTTCTTCACTCCTTCGGGAATGAAGACATTATTTTTGACCCCGGCATTTCCATGTACCATTTGTGAGCCGGGTCTGTCTCTGTATATCTCATCGGTGTGGAACTTTCACGTACTTCAATGTTTATCCAAACATCTTGAATGAAAGTCCGATGGAGATTGTCTCTTCCACTTACTTCCCCATGAACCAATTAATTGGGTCGAGTCAAGCTAGCGACTCGGTAATCAAAAACAAGAGTTAAATATGGGTTTTCACCCGTGTGTACCACTCTAGTGTGGGGAGATGCCCCATGTTGTATATAGATCTCGAAAATGAATGAAAATTATAAATATTAAAAGAGAATAATTGTTGTGTTTCTACACTTAGCTAGTAAATGTTATCTTTTACGTTCTAAGTTTCGACATAACAGGCGGTACTTTGAATATTGAGGACAATATTCATTTCTAAGTGTGGGGAAATTCGCTAATTTTGATCATAAATGTACCCTTTAGTCCTTTTTCCCCAAAATGGCCAAATTTTAAAATTTTTTTAGTGGAAGTACTATGTACTAAACACAACAAATGGTAATCAGTCCACAATGTCTAACCCACATAAGGATTGGCTAATCCAGAGCAAACGGCTCTTGGTAAAGATATCTCAAACCGTTGACGCTTGCAATTTGCCCAAAATTGTATGGTATTCATTTCACCATATCCTTAAAAGTGAAGAGTTGGCTAGCCCGCAAGTTTATGGCTTGTGGTAAAGGCGTGGAAAACCATAATTGGTAATCACTCACCAAAGATAATGCCGATAATTTATCTAAGAGTTGGCTAGTCCGTAGCAAACGGCTTCGTAAAGACAAATCAAACCGTTGAAAGTCGGTGATTTGCTCAAAATCACTTGGTTATCGGTGTACCAAGGTTCTTACTTGAATCGAAACATTTGGCTACTCCAAGTAATGGCTTTTGGTAAAGAGATGAAATCCATTAATTTTTCCCAAAAACATTGCTAGGGACTAGCAATATCTTAGTGTGGGGGATTGATGAGTGTCTAAATACTCATCATTTTGTATCTTATTTAAGCGCAAAAACATCCGAAAACACTCGAAATGCATCAAAATGATAAAATATCACAAATAAGTGTTTTATGTGTTTTAAATGCAAAATGTCAAAATCGGTGAAAACGATCAAGTTTGCATAATTGGCGCTTTAGTCCCCAAGTTTCAAAAGTTGTCAAAACAGTCCTGGTAAAACAAAATAAAGAAAATGTTATTCAAGGTCCTGAAATATTCTAAGTGTCAAAATGGTCCTTGAATAAATCTTTTGTCAAATGGAGAAAAGGTCCTCAAGTTTCAAAATGTCAAGTTTGGTCCACGAAATTTGAAAATGACAAAGCGGTCCTTGTACTATTGGAACTTGTCAATATTGGTCCCTTGTTACAACTTTGGAAAATTACGAGATTGGTCCTCATCTTCGTAAAATTGCAAAATAGTCCTTGAAATAAACAACACACCATTGACCCTTTCCTGCTTGAGAGCCCCGCCAATACCCATTTGACCCCTGTCACTTTCCTTTTGAACCCCTAGTCAAACAAGCGGTCAAAACCACTTTTCCCTCCACCACTTATCCCTTCCTCCCACTGCTCGCAACGCAATTCCTTCTCCCAACACTCTCCCATCACTTTATCCCTTCCAACCCTCTCCTCATCATCATACCTAGCCACCCCCTAGTTGCAGTCTAAAAGTCAACAGAGGTCAAAATAACCCTTTCCCGCCAAAATTGGATAAATGGCCAAAATGAGCTCTGTTCATCCATTGGCTCAAAAGAGAGGTGGGATGTGCTCAGAAACACGTGGCAAGACTATTTGGGTATAAAAGAAGGAAGAAGAAACAAGAATAAAGCAGTAGTTTAGTTTTAATTTCCTTTGTATGTGTTAGGAATTAGAAATTCCCTGTATTAAAGAGTCGGTCACCTCAAGTATATGTAATCGTTAGAAAGCTCGTAGTCGTAGTTCTTTTAAGTTAAGTAGTATTTAGTTAAGTAACACCGTGGAGGACAGACGGTCTTTACCCACCAGTATGCCCGATCCTGACCCGATGTGTGGCGATTTATGTAAGACTATAAATACTCTCTACCTTCCAAGGTAGAGAGTTGGAGCTCATAATAATATCTTTCACTTTCTCTCACTAAGTTCCCTAAACCTCTAACTTTCTCTCTCTAGAATTCCACTTATACGCCACCTTGTTGTTATGGTTTGATGTGTATGTGAAAAATTATATCTTACAATTGGTATCAAGAGCCATGGTTAGATCATCTCTTACATATCTTTGGATTTCTAGTGGTTTTTAGGTGGTTTTTGAGTTTGAGAAAGTTTTGTGGTTTTTGCATCATTTGGTTGATTTCTAGTGTTAAAGTTTGGATTTTGATTGTACTTTTGTGTTTAGGATCATCACAAGTGTTTAGGTTTTCATTTGGTAAGCTTGAATCATCTTGGTTGGGTTGTTTTGGATTGAAAAGTGATGTTTATGTGGTTTTCTTGCTAGCGACTTGATATACGGATTTATTTCTTCGTAGCGACTTGCTTCACAATTTTGTAGCGAGTTACGGTTTTGGAGCTAGCGACTTAGACCTAGCGATTAACAAGACAAGTAGTGGACTCTCCACCACGGGTAGCGACTTGGTGGTAGCGACTTGGTCGTGGCGAGTTGCTCTTTAGCGACTTGTATCTCTAGCGACTTGAGTAATTAATTTCGCCAAAATTTTGCTAGCGACTTGAGGCTTAGCGAGTTACTACTTAGCGACTTGCTTTTGTCTAGCGACTTGGGACTCTAGCGACTTAGTGGTGTAGCGAATTAAGTGTTAGCGACTTAGTGCATTATCCTCTAGCGACTTAGTGCATTATCTTCTAGCGACTTAGTGCATTATCTTCTAGCGACTTGAGTGATTGTTTACGGTTTCTCTTGATTTAGTAAAATCCGTGAAAGAATCTATTTCCGGTTTAATCATAGAGTTATAAAATCCCGTATAATCTGTTAACATGTCTACCAACGTCCCTACCGTCATCTCCATCGCTGTCGAGGATGTACAAGCGGTGGCTCGAGATACTCGCCCACCCATGCTTGACAGAATCGACTACGATTCTTGGGCTCAACGAATCGATTGTATTGCCTTGGAAAGGAAAATGGTGTCAACATTCTCAAATCCATTGATGAAGGACCATATCGAGTTGAGACGACTAGAGACATACTTGATACTAATGAAGATGGTACCCACATTTACGGAATGGACGGACCTAAGATGTATGATGAGCTTGATGATAAGGATAAAAGAGATTCGATGCACATATCGTGGCTTCAAACATTGTTCTTCAAGGTCTTTCTAAAGACATCTACAAGTCGATCAATCATAACACCGATGCAAAAGCGGTTTGGGATAATGTTAAGATGCTTCTCTCGGGTTCGTAATTAACTATGGAAGGCAGAGAATCCCAACTCTATGACGAATTTGAGCACTTCAAGATGAAACGGATGAGAATGTCTATGAGTACTATGTGAGATTTCATAAGTTAGTGAATGACATGAGGAACATCGAATGACTATGCCTAACATTCACCGAACTCAAAATTTGTGAACAACATGAATCCCGAATGGCACAAGTTTGTCACATGTGAAGCTCACTAAAGGATTAAAGAATACAAACTATGAGCAACTCTATGCCTTCCTCCTTCGTAATGAGAGACATGCTATGTTTGAAAAATTGATTCTCAATCGTTCAAAACCAACCAGGAGAGACAAGCTCGTCTAATGACTCAACAACTTTCTACTCAAACATCGGAATCACAACCAAAGAATCACAAGTCATACCCTTGGGTAATGGTAATCACAAACTCATTCTTGATCCTATGTTCAAACAAGTCGATGCCGATGCTCACGTGGGTAACTTCATTAATCAACTAGCTCTTCTCATTAGTCAAAACATGAATCTCTCCCACAAACCAACAACAACCTCGAAGCGCATCTAACCCACACAATCAAGCCTTTGTTAAAGATGGAAGGATCGTGGTGCAACCAGATCAGAAAGACAATATGATCGGGGAAGAGGTGGAGCGGGAGAGGTTATGTTGGCAACCGTAATCGAGGAAGAAATGGTAACCAAGGTCAAGCTAAGCCAATCAAATGTTATAACCGTGGTGGTGAAGGACACATTGCAGGAGGCGCACATCTCCAAAGCGTCCATGAATCGCCGATTACTTCGAGATAAGATGTTTGGCACAAGCTCGGGACAATGGTGTGCTTTGGATGAAGAGGAATTCTTTGTTTCTTGCCGAGGGCAATGCCAAGACCTATGATGCGAGATGTGGATGAGCGGCCTATTCGTGAGATAGGTCACAATCATCGAATGCCTTTCAAGTCGCCGACCGTGATGCATACGACTACGATGTAGATGATGGACCCTCGCACATACAATTTTATGGCTAGCATTTCTCCAATGGTTTCTCCCAAGATCTCTTCTTCACCACAAGTGGCCCATCCAAGGACAAACTCATCTCGAGGTATTAAAACTATACGATGAGGTCGATGTGCAACAGATGCATGACAAAGTACAATCAATGAAACTATTGAATCAAATGTTGAAAATATGGGTAATAACAATATTGTCCCATACGATCAATACGTGAAACAAAGTGAAAGTGAAGTTGTACCAAGTGATGCATCTTCTGCATCAACAATGACTATGTCTTTGATGAATACACCGCATGTGCTCGATGATTCCGTAATTTCGAACTAAATGCCTATAAGGAACGTGTTGCTATTTATGAACAACGTGCAAAATTTGAGTTGACCACTCGTGAGCGTGAAATGGATGACCAAGTGAGTACGAGAATTAGAAAAGTAAGTTTAGAGAAGAAGTATTGAAACAAGAATTACATTCCTTGCAAGAAAAACTTTCTAAAACAACTAAGCAAAACAAGAACTTCAAGAAAATGTGAAAATGCTTAGCAAGAATTTAATGCAAAGGAATCAAAACTCTTGAAAGATTTTTCTAATCTGAAAACTTTGAAAACAAACTTGAAAACAAGTTGTACATACAAGGAAACACCATTCAGATCGCTTCACATGGTCACTAAACATCGAGTCTTAAGCGATAAGCATAGCATTCCCTTGTTGAGGAACCAAATCAGAGGTAATTAAAAAGGCTAGAAATGCTCATAAGGTGCTTTATGATGGTAATGAAATCCTTAAGCCTAGGCGAGAAACCTAGTTGCGTTGAGTGCAATCGAGGAAGATAAGAAATAAAATGAAATCACTAGGAAAAGATGAATAAGAAACAAAATGATCCCAAATGCAAAGAGAAAACATAATTATCACTCCTCATGATTACAAGAAGGAAAACTGGATTTCCTTGAACAAGTTTAAGCCTCGACATTGTTGACTCCGAACAAGTCTTCGGAAAAAGGATTTAGATAAGCGAAGGCGGAAAATATTGTTGAAACAAACCCTCCCTTTGGAAAATGCCTAGAGCGATGTGTATCCTCCTAATACACCAATGCATCTTGTACCTAGAACAATTGCCACTAAAAGCAAGACATTAATTAGCCAATACGTTATATTTCAACTATTTGTTGATTTTGAGAAAACTTGCAAGAAAAGGATCACACCCACTGGTATAATCAAGGAGAAAGGGTTTTGAACAAATGAAAGAATGTTATTTAAGCGAGGTCATGCCCTTCTTTAAACTTCTAAAAGATCACTTTGAGAGTCTTAAAAGGGATAGAAACCGATATTAAGGGAATGGAAAAGGAATTTGATGCAATGGTTGTTGAAGTTAGTGACTATGAGCGTGCTAATGAAATATAATGAGATTGAGAGAAAGAACTTGCATACATTAAATGAGAATCTTATTACCGAATGTGTTGCTCAAGATGTGTTTTCAACGCTTCAAATTGCTCTATTAATGCTTCCAAATTTCATGAACTATCTCGTGTCCCGAAAGTCTCCCATGATCGTGTCATTGAGCTTGAAAAACTAATTCTAAACTAAACGAGAAAATTGAACGGATGATCACGACAATTTCGTTAAACATTTTCTAAACTAGAAGTTGAGCATTTTAATTTACAACTAAAATATCAACATCTTAAAGAAAATGTCAAAACTTCAAATGTCAAGACATCTTCGATGCTCCGAGTTTGATGCGCTTTTCAAATTAACAAACGTGATGAATGATTCAAGCTCGGTGCAACACGATCGAAAGTTGAAAGCCCAAATCTCTCAATTAAAGGGTCAAACAAACAATATGACAGGCTCCCAAATGCCTCCTCCTTTAGATTCTCGAATTCTCAAACGTTTCATCTTCAAAACCTAGTAAATGCTTTACAAAAGGAAAACGAAAGTTTTCTAGAAGAAAATGAAAAGGTTAAACGTCATTTCAATGAGTTATTTGAATCAATTAAAGTCACTCGTAACAAAACAACGAACAAATAGCTTCATTGCAAAAGGAAATTGAGAATCAAGAGTCGTAAAAGGAAAATGCCAATGACCAATGGGGAGAATGGTGGATCAAAGGTTCACTCTTGTAATAAACATGCTTTGTCTGTGACTTATGTCCCTCCTCATCTAAGGAACAACAAACTTGCTATTCAAACATACTTCTCATCCCTTAAGGATTGCCTAGAATGTCTGCGTGAGATTGTTGAAGAGGATAAGTTAGAGAAACCTCATGATAATGCAATTGGACATGCATGCTTATATGCCAAACGATCTCAAGAAATATTAGAATGCTTGATCACAATATGCCCAAAGTCATTAGGTGAGAGAGTTAATCCTTTGATTCCATGCTCGATGCCTAATGCCAAGCATGATATGCACTCGATTCCCAATGTTTTGAATATGAACCGTAGTGTGCCTTTAAGGGGTTCAGATTATAGATCTGTCAATGCTAAGAAAGAGAACTCAAGTGTGCCTTCTAGGAGTACAAATCTCAGTACCTCTAGTTTTAAGAATGTGAACCGTAGTGCACCTGCATGTAGTTCGGATCCCGACACATCTAAGCAGTGGTGCAAAGAGTAGTAAAACAAACTAATGTTCCCATTCCTACTGTGAGTAATCAGTGATATTAAAGGGAGCGAGGTCAAAGTATCAAGACAATACAAGGAATGATAGGACCTCGCAAGCTAAGAATGTGCCTTTGGAAAAGAGTAGAAGAACAATCTAGGAACTTTAAGTTTGAATCGAATAAAATGAATCGTGTTGATTCTAGTATTAGCCATAGGCGCATCGTAATTAATTCGAATTCGATACTATTTGCAAACCTTGTACCGATGATCGCTTGAATTTCGCATTTCTAATCATGAATGTGGTGTTAATGTTACGCTAATGATGTTAATTGTCCATTAATATTGTTAATGCTAAAATTCATGCTAAGAAGGCTAAATGGCAAAACGAATGAAAGTTAGAAAAGTGGAAACCCACGGGAAGAACATTCAAGAAAATAGGCTTTTATTGGATACCATTGGTCATAAGACTAATCGATAATGCCCACTAGAAAATGGATGCCTCTTGGTAGAACTATTCCTTTAAGAAGTGATCACACTGTGAAGCAGGCTATCTGAGACACTAGTATCGCATCTATTCACAATGATTCCATTGCCTCACTTTACGATATGAATGCTTCTATTTCGATGTGGGTGTTCCAACCATTGTAACTAACCAAATGGAACCCATTCTTGCATGGGGATCCCAATTATCCGATTATCCATTCTTGTCTCGTGTTCAACCTGCAGATCGTTCAAATCGATTACGTGGTACCGGACTCAGTCGTTCCAAGCATATGATTGGAGACCGGTCACGGCTCATGAACTTCGTGAGCAAATTCATCGGATCTGTTAGATTTGGTAATGATCATTTCGGTGCTATTATGGGTTATGGAGATTATGTTGTTGGTGATAGTGTCATCTCTAGAGTGTATTATGTGGAAGGTTTAGGTCATAACTGCTCTCTCGTTGGTCAATTCGTGATTACGATCTAGAAGTAGCCTTGAAAACATACCGCTTTGTTAGAGATCTTAATGGTAAGGCTGTTAAAAGGAACTCGTGGCTCAAATCTTTACACCATCTCTATCGATGACATGATGAGGGCCTCCAATCGCTTGTTATCTAAGGCTTCAAAACAAAGTCATGGTTATGGCATCGTCGTCTCAATCACTTGAACTTGGCACCATCAACGATCTTTCCGAAAGGACTTAGTTGTAGGTTTACCTAGACTAAAGTATGAAAAGGATCATCTTTGTTCAAGCATGTCAATGGGGAAAAAGCAAGAAGTATGCCCATAAACCCAAACCTACTAACTCTCATCACGAAGTTCTTCATATGATTCACATGGATTTATGTGGACCAATGAGGTGCGAGAATATCTTTGGGAAGAAATATGTGTTAGTTGTGGTTGATGATTACTCTAGATTCACCGGTCAAGTTCTTAAGGACAAAGGATGAAACTCGATATCATCATCAAACTCATCAAGCAGTGCGCAGTTCGACTAAACAAAGCGCCGTAATTATCGAGCAGACAATGGGCGAGTTTGTCAACAAACAATTTAGTGAATTCTATGAAAGCGTTGGAATCACCATCAAAGAAGTGTTCCACGAACCCCTCAACGAGCGGTATAGTTGAAAGACGAAATCGTACTCTTGTTGAAGCCGCTAGTACAATCTTGATCTACTCAAAGGTTCCAATGTTTCTCTGGGTGAAGCAATTGCCACCGCATGCTACACACAAAATCGTTCCCGATTCACACTATTCATGGAAAACTCCATATGAACTTGTCCACAACAGAAAACCTAATCTATCTTTCCTTCGTGTGTTTGGTGCATTGTGCTATCCAACTAATGAGGTCAAGACTTAGGCAAACTCGGGGCTAAAGGCGACATTGGAGTATTTGTAGGATATGCACCAAACAAAAGGGATACCAAATCTACAACAAAAGAACCCGAAATATCATGGAAACAATTCATGTTACGTTTGATGGTGACCGGTCAAATGGCTCACGGACACTCCACTCGGGACCCCACTTCAAAACAGTCCCATTGGTTCATCCCTTGTTCCAAACTCCTCTCAAGAAACTCCATATGTACCTCCATCGAAGATGATGTAAAGAAATTGTTTGATCCTATGTTTGATGAACTGTATGATTCAATTACTAATGAGGTCTTGACTCCTACAACAGAGGATGCTCATATTCCGATGAATGAAGTCAATCCTCGGTCTCAATATCTTTAAGTCAAGAAGCACTGCTCTGATCCTTGATCTCATCAACAAATCATCATTCTTCAAATGTACATCATGGAAATGTTTCGCATCAATGATGAAGTTAATCCTTTGCGACTCTCAAGATGCTCCACTTGAAAACATATTTGCTACTCCCGAATCATCATCGAGAACCATCTTCTTGAGGAGACATCGACTCGGCTACCTCGGTTCCTCAACAAGCGCCACATGAACACCTCGGAAAATGGACTCACGATCACCCCTTAGACAACATCATTGGAAATCCTCTCGTCTGTATCAACCCGAAACAACTCGCAACCGATGCCTTATGGTGCTTCTTCAACTCCGTACTATCTAAGATCGAACCAAAAGATGTTAAAGCGCCATGAATGAAGATAGTCGGTTCAATGCCATGCAAGATGAAATTCATGAGTTTGATCGTCTTGATGTATGGGAGTTAGTACCGCCCAGGCGTGCTATGATTATAGCTCTCAAATGGATCTTCAAAGTAAAACTTGATGAGCATGGTGATGTGTTGAAGAACAAGGCTCGATTAGTTGCTAAAGGATATCGTCAAGAGGAGGGTATAGACTTTGAAGAATCTTTTGCTCCAGTTGCTTGAATCGAGGCAATCGTAATCTTTACGCTAATCTTTGCTAGTAAGAACATGGTAGTATATCGGATGGATGTAAAGGCGGCATTTATGAGCGGAGATCTTAAAGAAGTCGTCTCGCCGACCAACTGAAGGATTTGTGAATCAAGAGCATCCTACTCACGTTTATCGTTTGAAGAAGGCTCTTTACGGTTTAAAGCAAGCTCCAAGGGCATGGTATGATACCATGTCAAAGTTTCTTCTATCAACCGGATTCATCAAAGGAGCGATTGATCCTACATTGTTCACCGTGAAGTCGCAAACATTTAATTCATGTTCAAATTTATGTTGATGATATTATTTTGCCTCGATGACCCAATGGAATGTGATCATTTTTGAATGAAATGAGTTCAAAATTTCAAATTTCAATGATGGGACAAATGTTATTTTTCTTGAGATTACAAATTTCACAAAGTCCGGAGGATTTTCATAAATCAATCTAAATATGCAATGAGATCTTAAAGAAATTTGGATTTGATTCAAGTGACCTGTAGACACCCCATGATTGACCGAACCAAACTAGATGAGGACCACTCGGGGATCATGATTGACCAAACGAAATATCGTAGTATGATTGGATCACGATGTATCTCACTGCTAGTAGACCGAGACATCTTGTTCATTGTTTGCATGTGTGCTAGATACCGAGCTAAGCCTATTAAAAAGCACCTTGAAGCGATTAAGCGGGTCTTCGGTATCTCCAAGGAACCATCAATATGGGTCTTTGGTACCGAAGGACACCGGTATGTCACTAACGGCCTATGCAGATCTTGATCATGCAGTTGTCAAGATACACGTCGAAATACGTGCGGAGGTGCTCGGTTTTGGGTGATAAGCTTGTGAGTGGTCTTCAAAGAAGCAAATGAGTACTTCTATTTCCTCTACAGAGGCGGAATACATAGCCATGTCATCTGTTGTGCTCAAATCTTATGGATGAGATCTCAATTATCGACTATGGCTTTGAATTCAACAAAATTCCTCTGTCTTGTGATAATAAAGTGCTATTGCTCTCATGCAACAACGTTCAACACTCAAGAGCAAAGCACATCGACATTCGACATCATTTCATCAGGGAACAAGTGGAAAAAGGTGTGGTGGAACTCTATTTTGTGAGGTCTGAATATGAGTTTATTCTTCCACGACTTGGTTTGAAAAGCCTTCAACCAGAAACTCTCAAACGTCTTCAGGAGGAAGACGAGGAGTAAAGGTCTATCTTCATCTATCTCTTGTATATATTTATTTGAAAAACAAAAGAAAAAGTTATAAAACCTTCAAAAAATCAAATAGAAAAATATAAAACTTTCAAAATCCATAAAAATTTGAAAAATTCGAAAAATCTTCAAAAAATATTGTCATTTTGTCTTGTTTTTTTTTTTCTCTCTTTCTCGGTTCGATTATATCTACGGTCTTTGTCTTTGTCATTCAAAGAATGACACGGGACTTTAGATGTTGTTCGAATTTAAAAAAAAAATATATATATATATTTTGGGAGAAAGAGAAATGGTTTATTGTCATTTTCGAGCAATAACCGGTTTTAAAAGAAAGAACGAGCCATGTTTCACCATGTTTTCAAATTCCATGCTCGATTCTATAAACATTTATCTCATTGAAAACTAAATGCTTTGAAAAATAACTCGGTTCCTATTTTTGATAATCATCGGGACTTATTTGTCAAAATCTCTATCTCTCAATCAACAATCTATGTCATTGATTGAGGGAGAATGATTTCAATTAAATTAAAAAGTTATTTGGCATTAAATTGTTTTCAAAAGATATACATGCATGTTTTATCAATGATTTAAATCAATAAGAGATCACAAATCTCAAATGATTTGATAATTGTGATCGGGGGAGAATGTGTGATTTAAATTGGATTTAAACTGATAATTCGGTAAATGGTTTTATAAGGATGTACATGCTATCCTGCCCACATGTGACAAACGATTTCAAATTTTCCATGCACATGTTGAGGGGGAGCATCTATCTTAAACCTATGATTTGAATTGTGATCAACTTATCTCAATGTGCAAGTTCCCTCTAGTATGTGCAAAACTCTTTTCAAAACCTCGAAGCACATATTGAGGGGGAGCGAATTTATGGAAACCTCATCCTTCCCGGAAATGCAATATCTACTTGATTTGATGTGGGAAGTGATGTTGATATCTTTTAGAAAATGGTAATCAAAGAAGTTAATTCCTTCTCTTGCCTCCGTGTGCAAAACATTTTTCAAATACTTGATGCACATGTTGAGGGGAGTTCTCGTTCTAAAATATCAAAACAATTCAGTACAAAATGCTTTGATAATATATCACAAGTATCCGAATTGATTTTCAAATGGTTTTCAATTGGTTCCAATGGCGGATGAACAATACCAAATAGGTGACCAACTTTACTTTATGTACGGTGATATAAGGATGATAAGGTTAGGTATGTGTTCCCATGATCCGCGAGCAGGAGGAATCTACCGAGGACAATCCACTAGTTAGTGTAGAAGTCCTTAGGTATGATGATAAAAGGAGAAAATGAGATATGGGAAGAGTGCGGACTAAGACCGAGCTAGTCTTGGAATAAACCCAACAAGGTTCTAACTATGAAGTCTCGGTAAGCTTGAAGGGTTGAAGAATTAAAAAGAATTGAATGAGGAAAGGGTGAAAACAAATAGCCCTCCATTTATTCAACCTTAGGCGTAAACCGGGTTCAATTCATATGCTCTTGATGGTAACATCGGTATTGAAGACAAGGCGTCATGGACCCAAAGGACGCATCGCACTTCAACTTTCCAAACCACTCAAGTTCCTCTTAAAGGACTTGTTTCATTCTCACGGGAACCGACATTATCTATCGACTTTCTCTTAGAGATTGTTGATATTGAAGAAGGAGACCTCTCCTAGTCTCCGACACGGGATCCAAATATGCACAAATTGAGTCTAGAGCCACGAGATCATCAATAAATCTCATTAGGACACTTTCAATGAAGACTCTCTGTTTCACACAATGTGGAAAGAGATTATATCTTGAGTCCTCGCATTATCCTTGTGGTATTGCCGGAACATCCGAGTGATGAGTTTACATATTCACAATGAAGATGGAAAGCCTTCTAGAGCCAACATCAAACAAGCTCTGGTAGGTGGCATGTGAGATCTATTATATAGATCAACCATGTGACAATGAGCAGAAACAATGGGCGATTCAATCTCTTGAATCAAACCGGTTCGAGTTATGGATTGACGGATACCTTTGAAAAACCGGTCTTTGTGCATAAAACTCTTTTCTTTAGCACATCGACCGTGTACTCATTTTCAAACCAAAAGGTGTTTTATGATTGATAATTGATTTTCAATAAAACCTTCGTTGTATTGCAAAAACAATTTCTATTGAGCAATACACGATTGTTTTCAAATCTCTTTTCATCAATCGGTGGACTTAAAATTATTGGTTCACTCACTCGTGTTGTCTTCTTTGAGACGTTCGGTTTGAGAACGACTAGAACAATTGCGAAACCTGTCAAGGAAATTCTTGAATTATACCTGATCACAGGCAGTACATGTACTGATCAACGGGGAACCGTGGGCCGTGTACCTCAATTCAATGAATGTTTCCAAGTCTACTGTTGCAAATCTCATTTTCACATTCTTATGTTCAAGTATTTAGCAGCTTAATTTTAAGCTAAAATAAGCTTAGTAAAGCTTCTTATAGCTTCCTGTAAGCTTGCAATCAAGATTCATGCAGTTTTGGTTCTTGGTCAACAAAAGTCAAACTGGGTGCAAATTGGTTTTGGTGATGATGTGGGATGATGCAGCTTGCTTTGGGGTTGGAATAGATTAGGTTAGAACAGGTTTGGGTTTGGTTTAGCCTGCAACACCAGCTGAAAACTTGTGAGTGATTCATGTCATTCTCAGTTTTGAATATTATGCTTATATTTGTTTCTGTGGACACCATTAGTGTAAACTTGCTTATATAGTTTTATTTAAGTAATGTAATCTCAGTTTGATCCATAATCTTAGCTAGTATAGTGTTTAGTTTCATTTAAAGTTCAAAACAGTTATATATAGGTGTGTTTGGAATTGCTATCATAACTGTCTTAGATGCTTATCCAGTGGTAGGTACTTGTTGTGTTATGCTTTGTTAGCTCATTTAAACTCATTCAAGTCTTAAAGCGCACTGAATCATCAAAGTCAAAATTACCTATTAACTATTTTAATGACTTATACATTGTGTTTTGGAAATCAAAACACTTGTTTTGTGTTTTAAATTCATAAACATAGCTTGTGATATCCTTATTTCATCACATTATATCAATTTCGGTCCAAAATTGGCTTCAAATCTCAACTTGGTCAACTTTTCATAATTTCTTCAAAAGTCAAAATTTGTAATAACTCGGTTTGGCTCAACTGAAGGTGAATTTTATAAGCTCGGTTCTAGGCCAAATCAAATGAAACTTGTAGGTTTGAAAAGTTCATCCGGTCTATTTTATTATTACCAATTTTGTGTATTTTGTGAATTTTCCATAAGCTCCAAATGAGCTTGTCAAAAGGGCTTAATATGCCTGTGCAACTCGACTCGATTTAAGTGAGTCCGCAGTGGTTGCGACCTGTAACAAGCTCATTAGAGCTCATCTTTGGCTCATTTTTGGTTTATAGGCACCGACGTGTCTAGGTGAGGTTCCATCATTTGTCTTCTATTTCCGACTTATCTCTATGCTTATTTTCTTGTCCAAAGTAGGAGCCTAAAGCTTTTTTAGCTCATTACTCAAATCAATCAAATCATAGCAATTTAAGTTTTAGAGGTTTAAGCCTGTTGTAATAAGTTATTTCTAGGTAGTTGTAGCTTATTGCGACACGTGTTCGTTTGGTGCCCATTTGTTACCCTTTGGTTTATTCAAGTGCTTATTTCAATAAGCACTTGTATGGCGATCTCATTTTCTTGCACACAACACCTTGTTTTCTATTTTCCTAGATTCCTACTAATATTTTATACTTATCCTGAATTTTCATATTTTTCCTGTCTGTTTGCTATTTTTCTTAATTTAAATTAGTTTTAAGCATTTTTAATTAGCATTTAATACAAATAATTAAGAAAAGTTTCAAAAAATAATTTTCATTTTTATTAAGTTAAGATAAATATAAAAAGCCAAAAAAATATTTTTCTAGATTTTCTTAGTTAAATTTGTATTTTTAAATAATTTAATTAGTTTTTAATAGTTTTAATTCCTAGAAAATTCAAAATAATCGAAAAATACAAAAATAGTTTTGAAAATTCTATTTTGTTATTTTATATTTTCTAAGTCAAAATTTTATTTTTCTAGCTTTATTTCCTATTTTCTTGTATTTTAGGTTATTATTTAATAGTTAAAATTAGTTTTAATTAATAATAATTAGATAAATAGTTATAAAAATAATTTTCTTTTTCTAGTAATTTTCTTTTATCATTAGGTTTATAAAAATATCATTTTCATATTTTTAGGATTAATATTGCTATAGTTTCACATTTTCTTTTAGACGTCGCGTAGTTTTTAATTTTAAGTTTTATAAAAGATAAAAACAAAACATCATTTTGCAAATAGTGATAGCGTTTATTTAATATTTTTTTCTTTTATTTTCCTTTAATTTGCATTTAAGCCCCGTAGTTTATGTACTTTTTCCTTAGTTATAATAAATCACAATCCTTTCCCGTTAAATTTTCTCGATCACTTTACGTTTGACTATTCTCGCACAGCTCGTTGGGACTTAACGACCTGGGGAAACACTATACTCTCCTGATCTTCATTGCATTTGTGCTTAAACTGTTTTAAGTTTGTTACGGTCGGCCATTCACAAGTGGTCGGCTTGCGTGATAAAACTTGACGGTTTTGCACAGATCATTTACTAAGTCATGATTGAAGATGAACATTTGATAATTCTTCATGGAAATTACCATTTTAACCATCTATTCGGCATAGGTGCTCTATATTGTTTTAAGTTGCAGGCAAAGATTAAGATTCCATAATTAATATTTATGACGCTAAATTAAATCAGATCACAATAGCATCCGAATGAAATGGGGGTTAATAAAAATGATTCCCGAATATATCGAAGGCGTGAATATTTCAAAGGGCTCGTCGTAACTTGATTCTTAATACGGAAGATGACTCATTAATAAGTCATCTGGATGTACAATTATCGATAGACTCTGAACTTCAGTTGATATAGTGTTGAACGAAATATTATTGTTTGATGGATGTTCTGCATTGACAAAGTTTATAGTACTATCTCTATCAGATGTGTTGTCCCAGACACGCTCTTGAACTCCAAATTCCAATTTTTCAGTTGTTTGCGGTATAAACCAATTAATAAATCTAACTTCTCCTCTGCTTGTTTCACCTTATTCCTTGCTGCAGCAATCTGCTCAACATAACAATTTCAAATAGTTAAATAAATCCAACGTATGAAAATGCAGAATTATGTTTAAACATGATTCATTTTATGAAACCTCTTCAAACTCTCCTTCCGAAGCCACAAACAGATTTGAAAGATCACTCTTCTCAGCAGCTTCCTTATTCAATGCGCATGAGCCTTCTTCAGCAATAGAATTTATCATGGATGAAGATGTTGTCAGTATCAACCTTTTCAGAAATGGAGAATACACCGTCTTTTCTTGCAAATGGTCGATACTGTCCTCTTCTTCCACTTGAAGCTTCTAAAGCTGTTTGCTAGACACTAAGATTGCTTGGATGACCGCTATGAACTGTAATAGTCCATGTAACCGATATTATACACTAATTGGATAACAAAAGAAACATTTGTTTGTTTAAATAATAGTGAAAATGACAAGTTTGGTCCGAGTGTAAAGAATGAGTCAATTTAGGCTTCTTCTTTTTTTTTTTTTTAAAATCTATTGTGCATGTTTGAGTGAAACAATGCATATCCAAAAGGGTCCAAATGGGATAACAGTCTACCACTAGAAAAACTTCTTAAGAAGTTACATGTCACAACGCATCGAATGGGGTTGGATTGATCCACCAACAGTTTTTGTCGTTTTACAAGAAAATACTAACCATGGGCCTAAGAGATACGGTTAACAGCCAATTTGTAAGTGATCATGAATTCATGATTACTTATGTGAACTTGGAGTTAACCATAACCTTAAGTTAACTTTTAACACCCATTTTAAGAAATAAATAACCACAAAGTATATGCTAAATTTAGCGAGGGCTATGCTTATTGATTAGTATATATTTTTAGTTAATTTCAGAAATAATATGATACAAAACTATACACTTAAGCTAATAATATTTCTTGAAATAGAACATTTTAAGAGATATTATATATCCCATTGTAATCAGTTTAATACTTTTTATGCCACAAAGTATTATTTTCATTAGAAAAATACAAATTAAAGGTTTTATGTAACGCCCGACCCGCCAAGGGTAAAGGAATCACAAGTAATGGTGTCATATCAAAGCAAACACAAATAACCAAAGAAGTCTTAACATAAATGCGGAAATAATCCAAGTCAAATGACTTCAATACATAGGTCCCAGTGAAGCATAATAAACTTCAAACATAATATCCGAAATAAATAAGTCTTAAATGGCATCATAAGAAATCAAAGCTAAATCTCTAAGGTAAGTCCACTCAAGCACTCATCCCAAAGCAACCCGACTTCCAATGCTTAGATACCGCGCGGAAGAAAAGAAAAGTGCGGTGAGCTTCAAAAGCCGGTGAGCAGATATGAAAGCAAAGCGAATACTAAACGATAACGGATACGAAATAAAGTGAATGAGCGATAGCAAAATCATAATCATTTTCAAAGCATAAATCATAATTTCAAAAGAAGTTTATAGTCAACTACCACGAGCCCGAACATATATCGGATCATATTCATATTCACATAAGGCAACATTTGTAGGGAGACCTACGAGTTATGAAGGGCGTGCATGCACGCGACATCAATCATCGATAACGAGATAACATATAACATATAACATATAACGGATCTAGGATGCATCCATCGCCCTTCCTACATATTCACAAATATGCTTCACCATCGAGAGCGTGGCGAACATCACTCTCGCCCTAGAGTCATATCGAAGTGCATCATCGATACGGACATGGAACCCCATGACTAGTTAAATATTTGGCTCGGGTGTCAAACTATCTTAGGTCAAATCGAATGTCATAAGCGACACGGATCATATTTATCGGAAAATCATTCATATTTCCAAAATCATAGTTTTCATATCAAATAGTTCAAAATCGGATGTTTCATAATTCGAAATCGAGTTCGGATAAGCAATAGCTCAAACAAATCGAGAATGGGTTCATAGCAAAGGCTTAGGAAAACCTAATCTGAAAGAAAACGTAAAAGAAACCTCTTGAAAAGGTCGAATATATGTACCTTATTCCAACGCAAATGATCAAAAAGCGGAAAGACGAAAAGCAAAGGATTACTCCCTCTTCACAGAACCTATAGACATTAACGGTCGTCCACGTTATTTATGATTCCATAATCGTCAAAATGATCTTTTAATATTTGGTATTCATAATTAATGATCTTCATACCTTAGGGTTTTATTAAATGAGACTTAAGTATTTTATAATTAATGTTGTAGATTAGGGTTCGTTATATCATTTATTAAAGTCTAGGTTAAATGTGAAAATAGTTTTATAAGTCATAACTCACACATGAAATAACGTATTACTATATTTAGTTCAAACCCTAATCGACTCTTATGTATGTTCTAGGGTTTTCTTATTCTTTAATATCTCATTAATATGCATTTACTTTATATGTTACGTCTTAATGACTCTTCACTTAACCTAATACGTAAGTATTAACCTTCTTTACTTTTACACTTTACCACGCACGTTTTATGATTTCATGTGACCACAAGTTATTAGGGTTTAGTATACTTCATACGCTTTACATATTAAACTAGGGTTTATGTTTACGTGACCCTTACGTATTTATTACACATCCAAAACTCATGTATATATGTATTCGGTTCATCTAGGGTTTCGCTAGCAAGTCATCACAAGTCCTAGCTCATCTAAACATGTTACATATTCAAGTTATAATGTTTTACCCATTAGCCGAACACTAATATGGTTCGGTCCTAACTCATGCATGCTTCGGCTTAGGTTAACTCAACATATACATGACCCGATTCAATATTACTTATCACGTTACATGTTCCTTATTAGTTACAAGTTAAATTGATTAGGGTTTCCTTGTTCTTCGGTTTACACCTCTCGGCCACAAACAAAAAGAACAAAACGCGACGAAACAAAATATATCTTGACATGTACATGCAAAGTACGTCAAAGGAAGATGAATAAACGTTATACCTTAACTTGTCGAAGCAAAATCTCAACACCAAGGTGTTATGGGTCTCGGCGAACAAGAAGAAAGAAAAGGAGAGGCAAAGCAAACTAGGGTTTCAATTTAATGATTATGTGATGTATTTATAGTAGTAGCAATTGGTTTAGGTTTAGGAAAGGTTGGGTTTGGGTTTGGCTTGGGTCCAACCGAACACACAAGCTCTCCACAAAGTGGGCTTGACCCTTGGCTCACACGACACAAACAAACACCCTTTGGGCTCCTCTCTCGGCTTGGCGCAAGACAAAACAAAAGAAGCGAGTCCATTACATAATCAAGCGGCCCAACATATTAGCGAAACATTTAAGTCCTTCGTCGTACCAAAGTCGTTCACGTAATTATATTCGTTAAGTTTTATTTATTAGGTTTTAATTTCGTAATTTATTATAAGCGAGTTTTACGTATTTTTGTTATTCTTGGTTCCAAGGGTATTTTCGTCTTTATATATGTTTTAGATTTTCGGTTTTACAACTCTTCCTCTAAAAAAAATTTTCGTCCTCGAAAATTGAAATGAAACGAAACGAAACGAGATGAGAACATACCGAACTATTCAAAGAAATGAGGATAACTAGCTCGCATCGACTCCTCGGTTTCCCAGTAGCCTCACGCTCGGGTGATTTTCCAAAGAATCTTAACGAGCGGAATGACTTTACTTCTCATAACTCTTTCTTGTCTTTCTAAAATGGCTTCGGTTCTTGAGATAAAGACATATCGGATCGAATCGATCAAGCGGATCTGAAACAACGTGTAATGGATGATAGTTGTATCCCTTAGGAGAGATACATGGAACACATCATGAACATGCGATAAGCGAGGCGGAAGTGCTAATCGATCTGAAACTTCTCCTATCGTTCCGAATTTCAAGCGGACCAATGAATCGAGGTGAGCTTGCCCTTGATTCCAAAGCGTTCACACCTCTAAGCGGCGAGACTTTCAAAACACACGATCACCAACTCGAAATTCTAAATCACGGCGATGCTTGTCGGCATAACTTTTCCGCGAGACCTAGCCTCCTTCAACTTTTCTCTAGCAATGACTACTTTCTCATTAGTGATCTCAATCATTTCGGACCTTCGATTAGGCGTTCACCTACTTCATCCCAACAAGTAGGTGATCTACATTTCCTTCCATAAAGAAGTTCAAACGGTCTTTGCCTTAATGCTAGCATGCCAACTGTTGTTGTATGCAAACTCTACCAAACACAAATATTCATCCCACCGCCGGTCCATTCCAAAGCACAAGCCCTTAGCATGTCCTCTAAGGTCCGAATAGTCCTCTCGATGACCATCTGTTTGAGGATGAAAGCCGTACTAAAATTAAGTCGAGTACCCCAAGCTTTTGCAAACCTTTCCGAAACGAGAAGTAAAAGCGGATCCCTATCGACACAATAGCCGTCGGAGTACCATGAAGTCTAACTATCTCTTCTTGAAAAATCTCGACAATCTACCAATACCATAATCCTTTCTAATTGGTAAGAAATGAGCGATTTGGTTAGCCGATCAACAACCACCCAAATCGCATCATGCTTCTTCTTAGTAAGAGGTAGTCCGGTCACAAAGTCCATAGATATCTTATCCCACTTCCATGTCGGAATATCCAATGGTTGTAACGATCCACTAGCTCTTTGATGTTCGATCTTCACTTGGCGACAAATCATACACTTCGACACAAACGTCGCCACATCTTGCTTCATGCCATTCCACGAAATCTTGTTTCAAATCCTATACATCTTGGTAGAACCGGGATGGATAGTGAAAGGAGAACTATGAGCTTGGTCATAACTTTCTCATGAAGTACACGATCATTGGGAACACAAAGCCTATCTTCATACCATACAATTCCGTCG
The DNA here is from genome assembly GCA_022545495.1 of Chrysanthemum lavandulifolium. Lineage (NCBI taxonomy): Eukaryota > Viridiplantae > Streptophyta > Magnoliopsida > Asterales > Asteraceae > Chrysanthemum > Chrysanthemum lavandulifolium. Next base: position 194,922,448 of record CM040241.1, on the reverse strand, counting down.
TTATCAACCTTAAACTCCGTCATTTACCTTCTTCAACATTTTGAGCTACGACCCACAACTCGCCGTCATCTTTTCGAGCTTCCTTAATTTGCGGTATAAGGTTCGACTCCACCTTCATACTAGCCCGGTATCCACCAATACCTCGACGCACAACTCAACATCCAAACGCTCTAAATCACGAATGATCCTAGGCTCAATCTCAATACTTGCAAGCATACGATTTCGGCTAAGTCGTCGGAACTTCATTAGCCTTACCGGGATGGTCTTGAATGTTAGTGTCATAATCTTAAGAAGTTCTAACCATCTTCTTTGTCTCATATTGAGTTCCTTTTGGTGAAAATATACTTGAGACTCTTATGGTCGGTGAAAATATCACACGTCTCTCCATACAAGTAATGTCTCCGGATCTTCAACGCGAACACCACGCAGACTAACTCAAGATCATGAGTTGGGTAATTCTCCTCATAAGGTTTCGAGTTGTCTTGAGCGTAAGCTATCACCTTACCATGTTGCATCAAGACACGGCCCAATCCTTTCTTAGATGCATCGCTATAGATTTGATATCCTCCGAACCGGATGGAAGAGTCAAAATAGGAGCGAAACCAACCTCCGTTTCAACTCTTCAAAACTCTTTTCTCTTTCATCCGTCACACGAACTTTTCACCTTTCCTCATCAATTGGGTTAAAGGCAAAGCTAAGCGAGAGAAACCTTCAACAAAGCGTCGATAGTATCCGGAAGTCCTAGAAAACTCGACCTCGATCCAACATCGTAGGTCTTGGCCACTTAGTGATAGCCTCAACCTTAGACGGATCCATGGTTATACCATCGGTGACACGATATGACCAAGGAAAGCGACTTGTCTAACCAAAATTCACACCGAGAATTTGGCGTACAACTTCTTCTTCCTCGGAATCTCCAAAACTATCCGGAGATGTTGCTCATGCTCCTCTTGGACTTAGAGTAAACTAAAATGTCGTCGATGAAAACAATAACGAACTTGTCGAGGAACTCATGGAAAACACGATTCATCGGTCCATAAACACAGAAAGCGCATTCGTCAAACCAAAAGGCATAACGAGAAACTCATAATGACCATATCCAGTACGAAGCGCGGTCTTAGGAACATCTTGCTCCTTCACACGTAGTTGATGATAACCGGACCTCGGATCAATCTTAGAAAAGAACTTAGCTCCTTGCGGTTGATCAAACAAATCGTCTATGCGCGGAAGAGGATAACGGTTTCGAATAATGTCTGGTTGAGTTCACGATAGTCGATACATAGCGCATACTTCCATCCTTCTTCTTCACAAACAAAGCAGGTGCACCCATGGAGAAACACTAGGTCGAATGAATCCATTATCTATCATCTCTTGCATTTGTTCCTTCAACTCCTTGATTCTATAGGTGCCATACGATCACGGAGCTTTGAAATCGGTTTAGCACCGGGAATCAACTCAATGCTAAACTCAACTTCTCGGTGGAGGAAGTCCGGGAGTTCATCGGGAAAAGCGTCGGTGAATTCACAAACAACGAAAGATTTTCAATGTTAGGACTCTCCAAAGATGTGTCCTTAACGGATGCTAGAAAACCTTGACACCCATGAGCAATCATGGTCCGTGCCTTCATAGCGAAATGAGCTTATGATTTGAGTGGTTTAGAACCATAATAAGCGAATTCGGGATGTTTCGTCTCCAAAGATCACAGTTCTAGCATAGCGATCGATGGAAGCTCTATGATAAGCCAACCAATCCATGCCTAGAATGATATCAAAGTCGACCATATCGAGAGGATACGGATGTGCGGGCGAATACGATCATCAAAGCGAAGAGGACACTTAGCGTATTTATGATCAATGATCATGTGGTTTTCATAGGCGTAGATATCGATAAGTGATTCGTTAGTGGTTGTGGCTTCATATTAAGTTTCTTAGCACATGTAGCGGATATAATGGAGTGTGTGGCACGGTGTCAAATAAAGCGAAGCAGAATAATCATCAATGAAAAGAGTGCCCGTAATGGTACACGAAGTGTGCTCCGCTTTGATTCGAGTAGTAGCATAAACACGTCCGATAGTAGGTGGCGGCTTGGTGTAGTTTCGAGAATCGCGGGTTCCTCTTAGGGCAATCCTTGATCTTGTGAGTAGTGGAACCACAAGAGAAACATCCACCGGTGGCTTTGAAACACGGTCCGGATGAGCCTTTCCACAAGTAGTACGAGATAGGTGGGGAGGCAAAACTTGTTGTCCTTTGCGACGGAAGATCTGAAGCACGACCACGATTCGATCCTCGAGCCGACCGATCTTTGTTTGTGGCGGTTATTGTTACCTTGATTCGGCGATCATTTCCATTCTTACCGGCTACTGCTATCGACCCCTCGCCTCGGGCGCCTAGAGTCCACATTCCTTCCCGTGACCCCACGATCATAACCCTTATCCACTTGTCCCTTGAATCATAACTCCGCCGATTTCCTTATACTCATTACTTTGAGTCCTACCTTGAATCCGATCACCATCGCGATTACGCTTGTTGTAACCCGAACCCTCATGAAAGATCTCAATGTTACGAGTTGCATCATTGCGGGCGACACATCCTCATACTCGGTGTTAAGCGATCGGTCCAACACCCACTTCTTGATCCCCATTTGAAATGCTTAGCTTGGCGCCTACCATCTCCAAACAATCGCTCCAACAAAGCTTACCAACCTCATAAACCTACTCATGTACTCATTGGGTTCTCATTATCAAAGCGGTAGATCGCTCGATAATCCTCTCATACCTTTCTTTGTTCGCATCGAGGAAGTAACGGTTATAGAAGATAGTCCGAAACTCCGCCCAAGTACAAGTAATGAAAGCATCTCCTCCTCGTGCTTGTTTCAATGCTTTCCACCAATTCAAAGCATCACCTTCCAATTTGAATGCACTAAGCGAGTCTTAAATCCATCTCCACAACCCAAGTACTTCAACGACTTCTCAACATGAGTGATCCGGTCCTCGGCTTGGTGGTGGTAGTAGCGGTGCTAAAGAAAGAGGCTTGAGCTTCAAACGCTCGAGCCAAGTATGTATCCGACGGGTTGAGCACCTCCACCGCTTCCGAAGGTTCACGGTCGATTCGAATATTGTTGATCACTGTTCCATCATCTCGGTGTAGTCAAACCAGGAAAAGAGAGTTGAGAGCATTCGCAATCGCGACATCCATGTTAGGAGCATCATCGTCTCCATCCAAATTCGGCGAGTTCGAACCATCTGAATGATATTCAAACGATTAGCAAAAGAACAAAGGTGAGATACGAAATGGAAGTTCGCAGAAGGAAACCTAAGTCTACCCAATCCTCACAGGTCAAATCCTAACTCTAAGGGATAACCTAAGGTTCTTATGTTCACAGGTCCTGACTACAAGTCGTAAACCTGGGCTCTGATGCCATAAATTGTAACGCCCCGACCCGCCAAGGGTAAAGGAATCACAAGTAATGGTGTCATATCAAAGCAAACACAAATAACCAAAAGAAGTCTTAACATAAATGCGGAAATAATCCAAGTCAAATGACTTCAATACATAGGTCCCAGCGGAAGCATAATAAACTTCAAACATAATATCCGAAATAAATAAGTCTTAAATGGCATCATAAGAAATCAAAGCTAAATCTCTAAGGTAAGTCCACTCAAGCACTCATCCCCAAAGCAACCCAGCTTCCAATGCTTAGATACCTGCCGCGGAAGAAAAGAAAAGTCTTGGTGAGCTTCAAAAGCCGGTGAGCAGATATGAAAGCAAAGCGAATACTAAACGATAACGGATACGAAATAAAGTGAATGAGCGATAGCAAAATCATAATCATTTTCAAAGCATAAATCATAATTTCAAAAGATAGTTTATAGTCAACTACCACGAGCCCGAACATATATCGGATCATATTCATATTCACATAAGGCAACATTTGTAGGGAGACCTACGAGTTATGAAGGGCGTGCATGCACGCAGACATCAATCATCGGATAACGGATAACATATAACATATAACGGATAACGGATCTAGGATGCATCCATCGCCCTTCCTACATATTCACAAATATGCTTCACCATCGAGAGCGTGGCGAACATCACTCTCGCCCTAGAGTCATATCAGTGCATCATCGATACGGACATGGAACCCCATGACTAGTTAAATATTTGGCTCGGGTGTCAAACTATCTTAGGTCAAATCGAATGTCATAACCGACACGGATCATATTTATCGAAAATCATTCATATTTCCAAAATCATAGTTTTCATATCAAATAGTTCAAAATCGGATGTTTCATAATTCGAAATCGAGTTCGGATAAGCAATAGCTCAAACAAATCGAGAATGGGTTCATAGCAAAGGCTTAGGAAAACCTAATCTGAAAGAAAACGTAAAAGAAACCTTTCTTGAAAAGGTCGAATATCATACCTTATTCCAACGCAAATGATCAAAAGCGAAAGGCGAAAAGCAAAGGATTACTCCTCTTCACGGAACCTATAGACATTAACGATCGTCCACGTTATTTATGATTCCATAATCGTCAAAATGATCTTTTAATATTTGGTATTCATACTTTAATGATCTTCATACTTTAGGGTTTTATTAAATGAGACTTAAGTATTTTATAATTAATGTTGTAGATTAGGGTTCGTTATATCATTTATTAAGGTCTAGGTTAAATGTGAAAATAGTTTTATAAGTCATAACTCACATATGAAATAACGTATTACTATATTTAGTTCAAACCCTAATCGACTCTCATTTATGTTCTAGGGTTTTCTTATTCTTTAATATCTCATTAATATGCATTTACTTTACATGTTACGTCTAAATGACTCTCCACTTAACCTAATACGTAAGTAATAACCTTCTTTACTTTTATACTTTACCATACACGTTTATGATTTCATGTGACCACAAGTTATTAGGGTTTAGTATACTTCATACGCTTTACATATTAAACTAGGGTTTATGTTTACGTGACCCTTACGTATTTATTACACATCCAAAACTCATGTATATATGTATTCGGTTCATCTAGGGTTTCGGCTAGCAAGTTATACGCAAGTCCTAGCTCATCTAAACATGTTACATATTCAAGTTATAATGTTTTACCCATTAGCCGAACACTAATATGGTTCGGTCCTAACTCATGCATGCTTCGGCTTAGGTTAACTCAACATATACATGACCCGATTCAATATTACTTATCACGTTACATGTTCCTTATTAGTTACAAGTTAAATTGATTAGGGTTTCCTTGTTCTTCGGTTTACACCTCTCGACCACAAACAAAAGAGAACAAAAGCGACTAAACAAAATATATCTTGACATATACATGCAAAGTACGTTAAAGGAAGATGAATAAGCGTTATACCTTAACTTGTCGAAGCAAAATCTCAACACCAAGGTGTTATGGGTCTCGGCGAACAAGAAGAAAGAAAAGGAGAGGCAAAGCAAACTAGGGTTTCAATTTAATGATTATGTGATGTATTTATAGTAGTAGCAATTAGTTTAGGTTTAGGAAAGGTTGGGTTTGGGTTTGGCTTGGTCCAACCGAACACACAAGCTCACCACAAAGTGGGCTTGACCCTTGGCTCACACGAACACAAACAAACACCCCTTGGCTCCTTGGGTCCTCGGCTTGGCGCAAGACAAAACAAAAGAAAGCGAGTCCATACCAACAATCGAGCGGCCCAACATATTAGCGAAACATTTAAGTCCTTCGTCGTACCAAAGTCGTTCACGTAATTATATTCGTTAAGTTTTATTTATTAGGTTTTAATTTCGTAATTTATTATAAACGAGTTTTACGTATTTTGTTATTCTTGGTTCCAAGGGTATTTTCGTCTTTATATATGTTTTAGATTTTCGGGTTTTACAGTGGTTTACATTTAAAAGTGAGTGTGTTGAACAATTAAAGTAAGTAAAAGAGAAAGTGGGAAGATTGTCTCCACAGATGTTTGAAGATTTTGTGAAGCCTTTCCAAATAAATGTGGAAGAGGTATGTGTCTGATGCGTGTTTTATTCATTAACATTGTATTTAACATACAGTCGTGATACGCTGATGCTAATGGGTTTGTGACTTTCAGGAAGATGATCAGCAACTAGTAAATGTCGACTGGTTTAGCAAAATGAAATACTAACCCAACACACGTTTCGCTTACAGCAATGCAAAAACGAAAAAAATGTTGCATCATAAACTTACAAAACGTTCAAAGGGTTTCCTAATAATGGAATTACTCATCAGTAGCTCTTTTGCCAGTACTTCAAATTCAGATAAAGCATAATGCGCCAACCCAAAGCTCAAAATAGCTCCATCCAGGAGACTAATTTGGCCTTGTAACTATATCAGCCACATGATAAGAAACGGGAAACTGAATGTAATAATGCAAAGCGAAAAAGCTACAAATAAGCAATAAAGTCATTCAACTGACCTGAACATGACCCCAAAGTAAAGGAACTGCAGCCTTAGCCGAATTTCTAATGAAGATACTAGTCAAAAGAGGCTGATATGGGAATTCCATAAGAAGTGTGTTTGTGTCAGTTGTCATGTTATAGTTATCACTTATCAACTATAAGGCTTCGGGGCACAGAGTCATAAAAAGTTCCTGCAGCACCCGCATTTGATGGACAACCAAGACTTTTACCACCTGCATGAAGAAAACAAGTGAAAAACATATGAGACTCACTGCCACTATAAAAAGCTGCATAAATCAACACTACTTGTTCTCACACTTAGTGATCAAGGGGTTCAAAAGACCTATAAAAAGTTCCCAGATGGTGGCTGACCCATATGGCGTATTGGAAAATGTAAATTTTAGACGTAACAAATTGGCTAAATATGACTGCAGAAACTCTATTATTACAAAGATAATCAGGGTGTTTTTGGCAATGTTGCAAAAATCGTGAATCGGTAGTCGGGCGGTCGACCACCCTGCAGCGAGTAAACGGTCAAGTCGGGATTAATCATTGATTAATCGGATTGGCATTTCTTGCAATTTTTTGGTATTTTCGGAGACCAAACTAAAAATCTTAACCGATTCCAAGCCTGCTATGTTCCCAAACCTCAATAAAAGGCTCCAATTCTTATTATGATGCTCATTGTGCTTTATAAGTGAAATATACGATCCCCAAATTACGTAGAATACCTAAATTATTATATTTTTTTAAATGACCGATTTGCTCGATTCGGCCGATTTTTGACCGATTCGGCCGATTAATCGGCCTATTCAGCCGATTTTTTGACTGCTTAGTGTCGATTTTTTTTCTAGGCCGATTTTTAAAAATCGACAAGGTACTCGGCCGATTAACGATTAATCGTCCGAGTTGACCGATTTTTGCAACATTGGTTTTTGGTATAGGATCGATATTAAAATGGGTGTGATTTTGAAAGAAAATGTGGAGAGAGAAAACCCATGTGGCGTATTGGAAAATTCTTCAACTTAAGGGTACAATTGCTAAATTTAAACCTATACCTACAAACCAAACAGTTACAATCACTTTATTTCCCATTCCTCCATACCCATACCCCACTAAACAAACACACCCTTAACTCATTATAGTTGTTCCAATTCTGTCCTCTTTTTAAGTTGAATCCTGTAACTTAACCAATTTGACCCATTAAAGAAATAAACTAAACCGATCCATATATCGGTATAAAAAATGCCATGACTACTATAAAACGTGCTAAACAAATGAACTGAAGTACTCATATCACTAGCTATAATGGCGATCACAGATTGGGTTTACGATCTGTTGCCTTAGGATTTCACCTCCGTAATTTGGATTATAGGGAAATACAAAAAGGAAACGGCAGATACATGCAAGCATATAGTTTACAAATTAAATTCGAAAAGAAACAAGTGATGAATACCTGGAAAGGAGTTCATAAGCCATATTTGGAATTATAGCAAAGAATTTAGTTTGAACAAAACCAGATATAGACAATCAGATTCACTTGCCAACTTTGAAAGGGATATGAACTCTAGACTCATAATTTATATACTACCAAACTAATGTAATATTCTTACCATGGACATATATTCTCGGGTCTTCATGCCTACTAAACACATCCGTAGCAATTCTTCCTCCACCCCCACCACCAAACCCATTGCCACCACAAGCACTAATTTTGCGAGTTCCAGTCCTGCACTTCAAAACAAGAATCTCGATCTAAGTCAGATTGTACATCATACGTTAGTCAACTCAACTTTCTACACACATAAAAGAATTTCATTTACTTAATGATTAATACTAGTACAATTTTATAGCTCGTTGCCATATTCAATTCTGCATGCTTGCCTAAGAGATCTAACTAAGGTATTATTCCAAACCTATTGTATGCGTTCTGGAAAATTAAATGCAGGCTCACTCAGATGGATTCCTTATACAAACGGAACTACAAAAGGGTATATCGGAAGCAATGTGCCAGACAACAATAATGCCTTATACAAACGGAACTACAAAAAATGTTGCATCAAACATTTGCTAATAACATCAAAACTTAATTCATTGCTGATATTTGCACATGTGAAGATAATCTTACAAAACTTAAATCATCAAACATTCCGCTAATAACATCAAAACTTAGTTCATTGCTGATATTTGCACATGTGAAGAAAACTTACACATTTCATCAAACACCTAATTTTATATTTGCACATGTGAAGATAATCTTACAAAACTTAAATCATCAAACATTTCACTAATAACATCAAAACTTAATTCATTGCTGATATTTGCACATGTGAAGATAATCTTACTAAACTTAAATCATCAAACATTCCACTAATAACATCAAAACTTAATTCACTGCTGATATTTGCACATGTGAACATAATCTTACAAAACTTAAATCATCAAATATTCCGCTAATAACATCAAAACTTAATTCATTGCTGATGTTTAATCTTACAAAACTTAAATCATCAAACATTCCGCTAAAAACATCAAAACTTAATTCATTGCTGATATTTGCACATGTGAAGAAAACTTACACATTTCCTCAAATACCTAATTTTATATTTGCACATGTGAAGATAATCTTACAAAACTTAAATCATCAAACATTCCACTAATAACATCAAAACTTAATTCATTGCTGATATTTGCACATGTGAAGATAATCTTACTAAACTTAAATCATCAAACATTCCGCTACTAACATCAAAACTTAATTCATTGTTGATATTTGCACATGTGAACATAATCTTACAAAACTTAAATCATCAAATATTCCGCTAATAACATCAAAACTTAATTCATTGCTAATATTTTCATATGTGAAGATAATCTTACACATTTCATCAAACACCTAAATTTATTAAAAAAAATAGAAAAAAAATTGCACATTTTAACTTTTGAACCTATACACGATTATATAAAGCTTACACAAAGAGGCTCTTGCTTTGATTCTATTTTCGAGCAATTATTCAATTTGAGTACAATTTAAAGGTATATACACCATACTTTTTAATTAGTTTCAAAACTTTTATCTAAAAGTAAAATTGTATTTTCACATTAGTATTTTTAGGTGTGTATAGAAGTCATTTGAGCTGCAAAACTTTTATGTTGTGTTATTTTTAGGTGCATATTTTTATATGTGAAGAAATCGCATTTGATTATTTTCGTAAAAGTTTACATGTGGATTTCAAAAAAATTTCATGGGATTCTTCATTATCCAATGTCCTCTATCTTGTGGAATATTTTCAAATTTTGTTGACAAATGGTTTTACAACTTGGTCATATATTTTCCACATGTGACCAAATGGTTCACGCATCTTAAAAAGCTACGAGATACATATTTTCACGCGTGACCAAGTTGTTCACGCATCCTAATAAGCTACGAGACATAGAAATATATTTTCACCTGTGACCAAATGGTTAATGCATCTGAAAAATTTATGAAACATATAATTTTCACATGTGACCAAATTGTTCACGTGTCTTATAAAGTTACGAGACATAGTTCAGGCATCTTTAAAATCTACGAGACATATATTTTCATATGTGACCTAGCTGTCTTAAAAAGCTATGAGACATATATGAGACATATATTTTCACATGTGACCAAGCTTTTAACGCATCTTAATAAGCTACAAGACATACATATATTTTCAGTTTTTCACATGTGACCAAATGGTTCACGCTTCGCTTCATACTTAAGTTATGATAGGTAACTTCATCAGCTATATTTCACATGTAAAAATTGGCTACACATTTCATCGAACACTTGATGTGCAATGACAAAGCAACAACACAAAACAAGTTCAAACTAGATCTATATCTACATTTACCTCTCCAAAATCATCTAAATTATTCATCAACATAGCTAAATCACTAATAAACTAACTCACATTACAAAAAAATATGAAACATAACTCATAACATCAAATAGTCCTGAATATTAAGTGTCAATTTCCCCCGTTAATGCTCGTTATTTATATCATTTATATGGATTTACGCTTGTTTTCCATTGTTTTACACTTTCAGTTAAATTACGAGCATTGGAGCTAAAGAGACGCGGAAATGGAAACGTTACTAAAGATTTATCACAGTATGCTTATTTTGAAGAAGTTACGGCGTAACTCATCTCTCACATTACGCCGTAACTATTGCGTGACCGTAAGTCCAACTTATCAAGAGGTTACGCGTAACTCCTCCCAAAGGTTACGACGTAACTCCATTAGGTCAAAAGAGGTTCCACGCCGATACTTACGCCGTAACTCTGCATCACTTACGACGTAACCGAAGTTTATTGAAGACTACGGCGTAACCACTTATAAGGTTCGCCAGTAACTCAGCGAATCTAGTGCATTTACGAAGAAATAGAAGGTTCTGGCAGAACTCATCTATTGGTTACGCCGTAACCTGCACCGCCTATAAATACCTCACAATTCCAAAGATTTCAAAGCATCCCATTCCACACACAACACTCACGAGAATGTGGGAAAAAGCTCAAGGAGGTCTAGGGAAGCATACTGAGTCGTTTCCAAGGGAGAAGTCACACCATTACGATAAGCTTTAGCATTTATTATTTCTTTTACTTTCAATTCATGTATTTCGTACCTCTGAATATTGAATTGATGTGCATGATTAATATGAGCTAAGCACCCTTTGGTGCTAGCCTAGTTATGATTCCTTAATTGTTTTGTTTGCGTTTACCTTTACTTCCGTACAATTATTTCTAAGTGTATGCTTGCATAGTTCTTTGGTAGTCACCCCTGGTTCGGTAGTTTTGAATGGCGGTGAGGCCAATTGCCTAGGAGATATGACCAATGACCTTAGGTGAGCGGATCGAGACGGAAGGGTAAGATATGACCAACGGACGACCCTTTCTACTTGTGCGATTTGACCAACCGATCACCTATCGTTTGGGTGAACTTAAGAATTGGGGGTGTAGAGTCTAAGTTCCTAACGGCCGGGCACTCACTATTTAGAATCTAGCATGTAGCGGTACTTAATGACTTGACTTAGGGACCGGGAACAATAGGACTTATGACGGTGCTTTGATTTCTCTGTGGTGGCATCTTTTCGATAAGTTAGGCGAATTGACCAAATGCTGTCCTCTCGAATTTGACCCCACCTGAAGTAATTGGAAGTAGGTAGACGTAGACATAACTAGTTAGGAGGATTAACTAGGTTAGCACCACTATTCCTCTATTGATTTCCTTTCTACCATTTATTTGCTTTTATATTCTGCATTAGTAGTTTAATTAATTAAAACCCTATCAAACCTTTAATATTCTGTGACAATTAGACTTAGTAATTATCCGACACACATAGCTCTTGGAACGACCTCGGCTTTACCATTTACTACACTACACACGACCGGGGTACACTACCCGTTAGTGCATTAGGGTAGACCTTAGGTATAGCGAGACACTACAAATATTAAGACCTGGTCAGTAAAACTTGCATCAAGTTTTTGGCGCAGCTGCCGGGGAGCTATTTTACGATTTCATATTAAGTCTGTTTTTAATTTTCTTTTTGATAAATGTCGGGATACAAGACTCATGACTCTAGGCCCTTTCGGCTACCCGTTTGTTGACCGGAGAAGCAATTTCAGAAAAAGAGGATCTATTCTCCGGTTCCTATTCACAACATCTTCTTATTTTATGAATCAGACCAGTCGGACATAGAACCAGAGGTCATCAATGAAAATAATATCAATGACCTTACTATGGAGCAGTATTTGGATCGGCCAAACGATAACTGCCAACGAAGCTTCACTAAGGATTCTCCTACCAATAAATACTCCATCCCAGATCATATTATTCGAGAATTACATAAGCTTAAGTTTTTTGGAAACGAAAATGAGAACGTTCAGGATCACGTAGATGAAGTTCTCCACTTATCCTCTCTTTTCAACGTCAGGGGTACTCCAAGTTATTCAGTCACTGCAAGGATTTTTCCTATGACTCTCACTGGAATAGCAAAAAGATGGTATAACAAACTTCCTAGCGAAAGTAAAGAAGTATGGGGAAAACTAAGAAAGGAGTTCGTCCATCAATTTTGCCCTCCTTCAAAAATGGCTAGGCTTCTTGGGAAAATCTATCAATTCGTGCAGATTGGAGAAGAAACGCTGTACCAAGCGTGGGAAATATTTAATGAACTTCTCTATCGATGCCCGACTCATGATTTAAACAAACATCAGATCGTATACGTTTTCTATCGGGGGATTAATGCACAAACACGAGAACTCCTTGATTCACCAAGACCTATTCCTATCATGACTCGATCGGGCCTTGGAATGTATTCGGTGATTTCGAACATTGCTACAAGTGGCACATGGATACGAGTGCGGACGAGAGATAACCCGATCATAAGGTAATGAAGACAATAACGAAGCAAGAATACAATTACGGAAATTTTCAAAACGAAGATTGGAAAGAGAAGTGAAGCATGTAGGGTTGAGAAAGTTAAAAGTATATTTGAAACCAATACCGGGAACAATATTGAAAAAAAGATTCTCGACCACATCAAAGAATCAAGAGAGCGCGACGATAGGATAGAAAAGAGGATGAAAGCATTCGTGGATAATACAGTCTCTTCTATTAAAGTTCACGAAGATAGGATAAGAAGATTAGAGAAAAGTGTTACTTCATGTTCAGAAGCCATCTCTGATTACCTAGCAGCTCGGGAGGAAGAAGTTGTCCACACATTAGAAACTATCCTTGAAGAACCTTTGACCTTTTCAGAAAAGGTTAAGCGACGGATCCGCATGGAGAAACAATCACTTTTAGACCAAACTTTGCTGGTAAACCCTCCTATTGATACTAACCGTCATGATACTACGCGGGAATTAAGTTATGATGAGACTATTCACCTCAACGAAAGATGCTCAGCTGTTTTGAGGAACGAGCTACCATAAAAGGAAAAAGATCCAGGATGCTTTACTCTCCCTTGCTATATCGGGAGCCTAAACATGTGTAACGCCCTAGCAGATCTTGGAGCTAGTATTAGTATAATGCCTCGTTCGATGTTTTTGCGCATGGGAATAGGCAACTTAAAACCGGCCAAGATGAAAATTGAAATGGCCGATCGATCCATGCAATCACCATTAGGAATTGTTGAAAATGTATTAGTGAAGATAAAGAGATTCCTTTTCGAGAGATTTTGTGATTCTTGATATCCCGTAAGACAACAGGATACCGTCATTTTAGGAAGACCCATGCTTGCTACTGCTCACACTAAAGTGGATGTCTTTGCTGGGAAAATTAACTCTGGAAGCTAATGGAGAGATCGCCACATTCGGACCTAATGAACATTTGTCCACCCCGGAGAAGGTGTGTGCAATTGACCCAGTGGGGGATTTTGGTGAAGCCCTTGAAAAGTTTCTTAGCGACCCCTCGGATCCTGGAGAGGTTTACTCAGGGAAGGATTTTGATGTTTTCGTGAATTTTGAGGAAGAAGATAACTTAGGATTAAGTGTTGAAGACCTCTCTAGTGATATCGAGATGACCCATTGGCAAGACAACTCTGAAAAAACATTCTTGCAATCGGACCAACCGCAGTTTTATGAGATGGGGGCACGCATCCATCATAGGAATCCCCACTATCTGAAGATCTCATGCAAAATTGGGTTCATTGATTTTCACCCATTTATCGACATTGATTCCCAGTCAACATTATCTCTAAGGAATGCTACAACCAGGTTATGGAAAAGGAGCTTGATTACAAAGGAAACAACTTCCTCGAGATAGCAACAAATATACGAGTTTTGTAGGAACACACTCGTTTCTAGTCGACTTTGTGGTTTTGGATGATGTTAGCGAATTCGTGGCGGATAAATTGGTGGGTGATTTTCGGAAAACCCTTTAAAGAAATATTGGGGCTTGATAAAAACGAGAAAGAAGGACTGGTTTGGCTAAAGATTGGCAATGATAAAACTATTTTCAAAATGCCAAGGACTGTCAAAAACTTTAAAAATTGGACTAAAAGACAGTTGAGTTATGCTAGACCGCTCCTTGGTATTAGTGAAGAAGATAAGGCCAAAGGTTTTGATCACCCCTACCAAAAGATAAATTTTGTTTACTTAGGGTGTTTAGAACTTGGAGAAGGATACAAACGTGATGAGAATTTGATCAGCTGGCTTCAACAGGGAGATTTCCCAGTCCACGAGATGACGGACAAACACTGGTAGCCCACGGCTAAGAGTCTAACTTAAAGACTCGTAAATAAAGAAAAGTGCTCTTTCGGGAGACAACCCGAACTATCCCTTTCTTTTGTTTTTATTTCATTTTGTTGGGTTTGTGTTTTCTAACCATTTTGCAGAAACAATGAAGTAATTATTCTTCTGCGATTGTTGATTCGAGCGAGTTACAACAGAACTCATCTTGGTGATTACGCCGTAACCAACATTTTAGCAATGTAATTATTGTCGCATTACCAATTACGGCGTAATACCATCTCGATGGTTACGCAGTAACTATTCGCTTCCTGACTCATACAGTTTTGCCGATTCTGGTAACTCTCTCATAGGAGTTACGACGTAACTCTCTCTGCTAATTCTTTCATTTTAAAACACGGTAACCTTGTATTAGTTTTAAATGAACTTTGTGGGTGTGTTCCAGTAAACCCTCACGAGACTTCACTTGTCCATCGATTGGTGCGAAACGTCAAGTTTTATCACACAAGCTAGCCACTTGTGAATGGCTAACCGTAATAAATTTGAGACATTTCGGACACCAATGCAATGAAGATCGGGAGAGTATAGTGTTTCCCAGTCGTTATGTCCCAACGAATGTGCGAGAATAGTCAAATGTATAGTGATCGAGAGGATTTGAGCGGAAAGAGTTTTGATTTATTATAACTACAGAAAAAGTATACAAATTACAGGGGCTTAAATGCAAATTAAAGGAAATTAAAAAGATAAACTATATTAAATAAACGCTATCACTATTTGCAAAATGATGTTTTTGATTTTTATAAAACTTAAATTAAAAACTACGTGACGTACAAAATAAAATGTGAAACTGAAGCAGTATTAATCCTAAAAATATGAAAATGACATTTTTACAAACCTAATGATAAAATAAAATTTATAGAAAAAGAAAATTATTTTTATAACTATTTATCTAATTATTATTAATTAAAAACTAATTTTAACTATTTAATAATAGCCTAAAATACAAGAAAATATGAAATAAAGCTAGAAAATGAAATTATGACTTGAAATATCTAAAATAACAAAGAGAATTTTCAAAACTATTTTTGTATTTTTCGATTATTTTCTATTTTTATGAATTAAAAACTATTTAAAACTACTTAAATTGCTTAAAAATACAAATTTAACTAAGAAAAATCTGGAAAAATATTGTTTTGACTTTTTATATTTATCTTAACCTAGGAAATATGAAAAATTATTTTTTTGAAACTTTTCTGAACTAATTGTATTAAAAGCTAATTAAAATTGCCTAAAAACTGTTTTAAATTAAGAAAAATAGCAAACTGACCTAGAAAAATCTGAAAAATTCAAGAAAAGTCTAAAATAATATTATGAATCTAGGAAAAATATAAAAACAGAGGGTTGTGTGTGGGATTATGCAACTGCAATGCAAAGTGCTTATGGATAAGCACTTAGAATAAGCCAAAGACCACAATAAGCTACCAATTGATTACAGAAGTTGTAAAATGCTAAAAGTACCAAAATGCAACAAGTATCAACTGCTCTACACCTCTGAAATACAAGCTACTTAGATTTGATTATGAGAGCTTATGTGCTAAAAGCAGTTTCCACCCACCAATTTGCAGCTAGAAAATAAGCTACTCCATAAGCTGGGACTAGAAAACAGAAGTGGGAACATCAACTAGACCTGGGTGACTACTTATAAACCAAAAACTAGACCATGATGAGCTAAACTGAGCTCTGTGACAAGCCTGCACAAAACTGAGAAAAGTGCACTGTGACTATGCCCTGTCACAGGGCATATTTGACCTAATGGACAAGCTCATTTGGAGCTTATAAAAAATTTACAAAATTCTACAAAAATGAGATAAAGAAACTAGACCAAGTGAAGTTTAAAAGTCCCAAGTTTCACTGATTTTGACCCAGAAATGAACCCATGAAAAATCATCCTAGTTGGGTTAAAACTGAGATTTCCAAGTTGACTTTTGAAACAGTTTTGATATGTTTGACTAAAATGAACTTTGATTCAAAATGGTGAACTGAGATTAATGTATTGTGATGAAATAATACTACTGCAAGCTATGCTTATGATTTCTAAACATAAAACAGGCTTTTGAATGTCCAAAATCACAACAGATTTGCAGTTAAGACAGATTAGATATGATTTTGACTTGAAGTGTTCTAATGCACAGATAACTTACTCAAATGATTCAAGAGACCTATATTGAGACTAAGTAGACAGGTTTGACCCACAAACCAAAGCTTGAGATCAGTCAAGCCAACTAATCCAAACACTCTTTTTGTTACTGATTCACTTTGTAAACTAAGATACCTACTGAAATTTGCTTAAGCTAAAACTGAAATTCAATCTAGCTATCCTAATTATAACTACTGAACAGGTTTAAGAAGTTTAATGATCACAGGTACAAACATAAACACATTATGCAAACTGACTTAGGAATGGAAAATGAGATGTAAACTCACAAGTGTTCCAGCTTGTATTGCAGCTTAAACCAAACCCAAAACTACACTATGCTACTCAAATCCAACCCAAGTCAAAGCTCTGCAACACCAATTTCCAATTCCATTACTGTTTGAACCCAATTCTCTGCACAGTTGACTTTTGTTGACCAAAAATGAAAATTGCTTGAAACTGAATTCCAAGCTTATCAAAAGCTATAATAAGCTTAAGTTAACTAATTGAAACTTAAAAATAAGCTGTTAAAGGTTTGGATATAAGACTTTGAAACTGGATTTTGCAACAGTGGTCCTGAAAATGTGAAACTGAAGTGAAACTTTAAATTGATACTTGAAATGAGTTTACAATGACTAAGTTGCTTATGTTTATTATATTAAAGCTTAAAATTACATTTTAAAACATTAACTGAGATAACTTAATAAAATACGACATACAAGGAAAATTAAAACTAACTACCCTTCTCTTCTCTGCATCTTCTTCCTCTTTTATACACCCAAAATGTTTCTCTCTCTCTCTCGATCACTTCCCACTTGGTTCCAGGGCCATTGGATGTCTTGAGGCAATATAAGCCGTTTGATCACTTTTGGCGGGAAAAGGTTTTTGACCTTTGTGGACTAAATAATTGCAACGGGGGGTGGTGGATTGTAGGGGTGATGATGAGGGGGTGAGAGTGGAAGGGATAAGGTGTGGGTGGAAAGGAGATGCCTGAGTTGCAGGGCAAGTGGTTGGGAGGAAGGGGATAAGGTGGGCGGCAAAAGGTGATGTTTGACTGAGGATTTGACCAGGGGTCCAAAATAGGTTTTGGCAGGGGGTCACAATTGGCTTGGCAGGGGATCAAAATGGGTAAAGGGTCCATTTGGTTTGTTTAGATGACAAGGACCATTTTGTAAATTCTGAATCTTGAGGGACCATAGCTGCCAATTTATCAAAGTTGTCACAAGGACCAAAATTGACAAGTTTCAATAATACAAGGACCAGTTTTGACATTTTTCAAATTTCCAAGGACTATTTGTGACAATTTCAAAACTTGAGGGACCTTTTCTGCCATTTGACCAAAGATTTATTCAAGGACCGTTTTTAACAACTTAGAATATTTCAGGGACCTTGAATAACATTTTTCTTTATTTTGTTTTACCAGGGACTGTTTTTGACAACTTTTGAAACTTGGGAGACTAAAGCGCCAATTATGCAAACTTGATCGCTTTTCACCGATTTTGATATTTTGCATTTAAAACACATAAAACACTTATTTGTGATATTTTTATCATTTTGATGCATTTCGAGTGTTTTCGGATGTTTTTGCGGTTTAAATGGTACAAAATGATGAGTATTTATACACTCATCAATCCCCACACTAAGATATTGCTAGTCCCTAGCAATGTTTTGATAAAATTAATGGATTTCATCTCTTTACCAAAAGCCATTACTTCTAGAGTAGCCAAATGTTTCGATTCAAGTAAGAACCTTGGTACACCGATAACCAAATGATTTTGAGCAAATCACCGACTTTCAACGGATTTGATTTGTCTTTACCGTAAGTCGTTTGCTTCGGACTAGCCAACTCTTAGATAAATTATCAATATTATCTTTGGTGAGCTGATTACCAATTATGGTTTTTCCACTGCCTTTACCACAAGCCATAAACTTGCGGGCTAGCCAACTCTTCACTTTTAAGGATGTGGTGAGCTGAATACCATACAATTTTGGGCAAATTGCAAGCCGTCAACGGATTTGAGATATCTTTACCAAGAGCCGTTTGCTCCTGGATTAGCCAATCCTTTTGTTTATTAGACATGGCGGACTGATAACCGTTTGTTGTGTTTAGTACATAGTACTTCCACTAAAAAAAAATTTTAAAATTTGGCCATTTTGGGGGAAAAAGGGACTAAAAGGGTACATTAATGATCAAATTAGCGAATTTCCCCCACTTAGAAATGAATATTGTCCTCAATATTCAAAGTACCGGATGTTATCGAAACTTAGAACGTAAAAGATAACATTACTAGCTAAGTGTAGAAACACAACAATTATTCTCTTTTTATATTTACAATTTTCATTTATTTTTAGATCTATATACAACATGTGGGACATCTCCCCACACTTAGGTGGTACACACGGTGAAAACCCATGTTTAACTCTCATTTTTGATTACCGAGTCGCTAGCTTGACTCGACCCAGATTAATTTGTTCATGGGAAGTAAGTAGAAGAGACAATCTCCATCGGATTTTCATTCAAGATGTTTGGATAAACATTGAAGTACGTGAAAGTTCCACACCGATGAGATATAGAGATCCGCTCAAGATAATGGTACATGGAAATGCGGGGTCAAAGATAATGTCTTCATTCCGAAGGAGTGAAGAGCAGGAGAAGTGACGAGATATATGAAGAAAAGAAAGAAAATCATGATAAAAATCATGACTAACTCTTCATCCTCAATAGGAGAATTCATAGTTTCATGAATCTCATCGGTTAAGCTCGCTTGATCAAGACATATTATGGGTGTGTCTAGATCGAGTAGAAATTATCATACTCCATGGACATATGATATGAGTGAGTTCACCGGCGAACTCCTCGTGAAGAGAATTAATCACAAGATGTAAATCGGAATTCTTGTTCCATCAGACTCATCACTATCCTCAACCGAGTATCAAAGAGTGGATTCTCGAAATTAAAGTGAATTGAGTCAATTCAAATAGAGGATTAGTGAGAGTTGTTTTGAATGCTTCAGAACAAAGTGATTAACATTCTCTATTGGATTTGTTGGGATAAGAAGTGAGTGAACGATCATTATCAAGGAGACTTTCGGTCTCTCCCGGATCGGCTTTGAAATCAAAAGACTATCATTACTTTCCGATGAAAGTGGATTGATGTGAGTGAGTTCATCGGTGAACTCCTCAAGATGATGATCGACATCGGGGCGTGGGAGTGATGCCTCAACATACTCGATGTTTCCATGAGAAGTACAATCGTCGCTAAAATCGGAGAAAGTTTCAAAATGATCTTTTGAACACTCAAGAGGAAATAGAATCACATATGATCGAAGTTCCTGTGACTCTCTCGGGATTGGGACAATGTTCTCAACACTAGACTTTATGAATTCGTCCGATTCCTTTTCGAGAACAGTGTCAAGATGCTCGTCCCCATGTTCGAGAGTGAGTGGGAGCTTGGTGTGATAGCGATTGTTTGAGATGGAATCTCAAGCTGCTGGGATATCAACCGATCGAGGGAGTTGAGAAATAATATTCTTAAAAGAAATACTCTCCTCGTCATCATCATACATATTTGCCTTAAGAAATTGGGAGCCTTAGAGCCGCTTGCTCTAGGACTAATAATTCTTCCCTAGATTTGCGGGCCTCTCGTTCTTGACTAGCAATTCTCCCATGGTCTTTTCACCACTCACTTGATTCTTAAAGTTACTGAATCATATCATCAAGTGTTTTCATTCGGTTTCAAAATCTTGGGAAATTTCTTTAGGCAGCGGCTCGGTGGAGTTTGAACCGTATGGTCTTTGTGGAGGTTGGAATTTGTCAAACTGTGAGAGTCATGATTGTTACAAGGAAATGGATTCCTATTTGACAATCGAGTGAAGTGGGGACCTCCAGGTAGACTATGAAGAAAGCTGCTGAGTCTGGACCGGTGAATTATATGGATATTGGTCATAACCAAAGTTCGAGCATCACCGGGCTGTTCATAGACAAATGTGTTTCCGGATTGACACTCAAATCCTTGGTGAGGACCTCCACAAAATTCACAATGATTATGTTGATTATATGAAGATAAGTCGGGTTGTGGTGGGTAATTGGAAAAGTTTGAGGGTTGTTAAATGAGTTCGGATTAGGATCATAATCAAATGAATTCCTCGAACCACAAAACAAACAACTCCGTTATGAATATCATTACCACATTGTACACACGCACACACATCGGCAGGGTGAACCAAAAGAGGTTCACCACAACCGACACAAGGAATAAACGATTTCATTTGAGAGTTACGAGAAGAATCAGTTTATTCAAAGAATCAACAAAACCAACATGGTGATCTGAATGACTATCAAGTCTTGAAGAACATTTTGAAATATTTGGAGGTGGGACAAGTGGTGTGCTCTGAGAGCTAGCAATTTCCACCACTTCCGTTTTGGTCTCCGGTTTTGGTTCTTGAGAAACGTGAAGATTAGGCAAGTTATCTTTGCTAGTCACCGGTCTAAATTCTGCATGTTTGCTTTTAACCGTAAATCGTGAAAGTTTAGGATCAATTTTAGACGGCTTAGGAGCAATTGAGGGTTTAGATCTTTGGATAACCGTAGGTTGGACGTATTAGCACTTCCATTATTAGAGGAAGTACCGGTCCTTGTCACCCGGTTTCTCATTCCATTTCCCCACGCAGAATTAATGGATCATCATGAACAACACGAATTCTTGACATTTGTGATAAGGTCGAAGTTTTCAACTTCGTCCCGAATTCGTCGTAGTCGGAGATTCCATGAGAAAGAGAAGTTAGAATCAAATTGATAGAGGTAAGGGATAAAGAATCAAAAGGGTAAGAGGGTAAAGAGGAATATTTTGGGTTTTGGATAAACATTTTGTAAAAATAGGAAAGAAAATCTTTTGGGTTTTTGATTTATATATATGTAGAAACAAAAGAAAAATATTTTGTGTTTTATATGTTTTAAGATGTTTTGGATTTTGGATTTTGTAAGAAAATATAGATATATATAGATGGTATGAACAAGGAGTGAATATTCAAATCACTAATATGCTAAGCGGAAGATAATTAGCATGACTACCGACTTCAAAGGTTCAATTCTTACACTTTCATCATCATTCACATGTTTGTAATCGATGTTCAGTTTGACGATTGCTTGTAATAGTTGTTCATTTGATACTTTTATCGCTATCATTGCAACAAATTGATTCAAGTTTATAATGCATATCAACTGTTTGATTAAATGCTTGAACCAATATCGTGCAAGCTGTGAATTTTATTTGTTGATTCATTGTTTTAGTAGTCTTGATAGTACTTACGGTTATGCTTTATTATCTAAAAATTTAGTTTTTACTCAAAAAAGGTATAGGTGAACGACTTCAATAAGCACATTTACAGCTATAAGTATTATAAGATTTGTGAAGAACCTGGTCACATGTGAAGATATACGTCTTGTTGCTTTTTAAGGTGCGTGAACAACTTCGTCACATGTGAAAATATACGTCTCGTAGCTTTTTAAGAATATCGTCACATGTGAAAATATGTCTCATAGCTTTTTAAAAACTTCGTCACATGTGAAAATATAGGTCTTGTAGCTTTTTAAGATGTGTGAACAACTTCTTCACATGTGAAAATATACGTCGCGTAGTTTTTCAAGATGTGTGAACAACTTCTTCACATGTGAAAATATACGTCTCATAGCTTTTTAAGACGTGTGAACAATTTCATCATATGTGAAAATATACATCTCGTAGCTTTTTAAGAAATTCATCACATGTGAAAATATACATCTCGTAGCTTTTTAAGAACTTCGTCAAATGTGAAAATATACGTCTGATGTGTGAACAACTTCTTTACATGTGAAAATATACGTCTCGTAGCTTTTTAAGAAATTCGTCACATGTGAAAATATACGTCTGATGTGTGAACAACTTCTTTACATGTGAAAATATACGTCTCGTAGCTTTTTAAGACGTGTGAACAATTTCGTCACATGTGAAAATATACGTCTTGTAGCTATTTAGGGTGAGTGAACAACTTCGTCACATGTGAAAATATGCGTCTCGTAGCTTTTTAAGAACTTCGTCATATGTGAAAATATAGCTCTTGTAGCTTTTTAAGATGTGTGAACAACTTCTCCACATGTGAAAATATACGCCGCGTAGTTTTTCAAGATGTGTGAACAACTTCTTCACATGTGAAAATATACGTCTTGTAGCTTTTTTAGAACTTCATCACATGTGAAAATATACGTTTGATGTGTGAACAACTTCTCTACATGTGAAAATATACGTCTAGTAGCTTTTTAAGGCGTGTGAACAATTTCATCACATGTGAAAATATACGTCTTGTAGCTTCTTAAGAAATTCATCACATGTGAAAATATATGTCTCGTAGCTTTTTAAGAAATTCATCACATGTGAAAATATAATGCAATGGTAATGATTTAACTGCTATTGTTAGATATAAATATAGAATGATTGCTTTTCCTATAGACTGAATTTATCGTATCAGTTCATCGTTGATTCAGTTTAACAGAAAATGGACCAAATTTATCCGTGACTCGAGAACAGTCAACTACTTTGATCTCTTCCAAAATTCAAGATATTGTCTTAATACTTAAATCATAATTATTTATGTAGAATTGGCATTATTCTAATCAAAATAGAAGTGGCATAGGATGAGCTGGATAATGGATAAAAAAAGGATAGTTTTTTTACGGGTCGGGATGACCTGACACATATTTGTAAAAACTTTTTAGTCAAATGTGACACATCTGATCTTGAAAATGAAACTTATGTAATTGGATTTGGTTACAGGTTGGTCTTGTTATTGGTAAAGGGAGTGAAACGATAAAAAATATGCAAGCCGGTACATGAGCTCGTATTCAAGTTTGTTCAAATTCTCACTCAAGGAATATATTAACATAATGTTATAGATTATAAACTTTCAAATATGTTGCACATTGTATCAGGTGATACCACTACACCCGCCCCTTGGTGATACTTCAACAGAGTGGATTGTACAGATAGATGGAACACCTGATCAGATCGAGGCTGCGAAACAAATGGTTAATGAAGTTATCAATGGGCAGTGGCTACTCGCCGCAAGGTTATCAAGCTCAGCCACCCACAAGCTGGGCCCCCTCCAGGTCAACAAATGTAACCATCGGGTTATGGCTACCCTCAAGCTGGTGCATACCCTCTGGACGCAGTGGATATGATTACTATGGTCAGCAACAGAGTCAAGTACCCCCTGGATCAGGTCCTACAGATGCATCATCAGCTTATAATTATAATCAACAAACTCAAGGTTATGGTCAGGATGGTTATGGAGGGTATGCATCTGCGCCTCAATCAGGATATGATCAACAAAGTTATGGTAATCCTGCATCCGGATATAATGCTGCCAGCCAAACCACTGATGGTCAAACTGGTCAAAAGTGCTGCACAAGGAGGGCCAACAATTCTAATCAAGCTCCCCCAATATCTGCACCTCAATATGGTTATGCTCAACAGCCTGGTTCAAACCCCAGTTATCCACCTCAGTCGGGTTATGAGGTCCCACTAACTTCACGCAAGCTGGGACCAACCTACAGACATCATCATTTTCCATGAAGTTGAACATAGTAGATTACAGACTCTGACTTTCCAGTTAGCCTAAAAGCTGTCAATTCTAGCTGAGAGCAACGAGCGGGCTGTAGAGGCGAGGTTTGGTGGTGGTGGGTTGGAGTCATTACCCACCAGGCGTCTGGCGTGTCAGCATCAGTTGTTGGCGGTTGAAAATGGCAAGACAACCAGTCTTACTCACAAGTTATCAGAGGGACAAGGCAGGTCACTTTAGAAGTTGTTATCAAACAAGGTATGGTGGTTCAGCTGCCAAGGGAAGCCAGATGGATGGTTCTAACCATATGGTTAGTCTAAACAGGGCTGCTCGTGCTTACTGAAGTGTGAGCGGGGTTCAAGTTAGCTATTACAAACTGCGCATCCTGTTGATTGAATATGCGCTTGGGGTAAGACTCTTATTGAGACACCTTTGAATTTATGAATTGTGTTTAAAAAGACTTAAAAGCGTTATAGATGACCGCAAGTGATCTAAGTATGGCTTAAGGCAGCAAGTATTTTTGCATTGTTCTTGGTTGGTTTTTTTTTTGGTTGCTGTTGGTGCTAAAATTTGTGGTCTTACCTTGGGTCAATAAATTTTGTTTACCATTATAAGCATCTGGTTTATAGGATACCATGTTATTAAAATTCATTTATTTGTAGATACATACACATAATAAACCTTTACCCTAATTCCCTCTATACAACCATACACATTTGCTATCAATTGCAAATTAACACACCCATAAATTAGGGACTTGTGGTGATAGTTCAAGAGCAATTATTCCATCATAAAAATCGGCCTTCTTAACTTCAGCAGGCTTCTTAACTTCAGCAACTATTCATCATAAAAATCTTTAATGTCACATAGGATGGAAGGCATCATATGTTTAATTGGTTTGTGTGCAACTAGTGATTTTATTTTGACTCTTTAATGCACATTTTGTTTTATGATCTTGTAGGTACTGATAAATCCACCAGGGCTGCTGGCTTCATTGCCTCCCATGTCGCTAAATGCCTCATCAGTAACGTACGTATGCACATTTTGAAGAACATGACTACATAGGTTTATCAGATGTTTCAAGAAGCTCTGTTGAATCATCAAACATTTCATCAGATTCTTAGACAAACAATGTTCTTAACCTTAAAGCAACTCAGCTTAGTCTTGGCTTGCCTGGTTTTTCCAAGAATTTTGAGGAAAATGTTGTTGTTGCTAAGAACTTTATGCTAGGTGCTAAAAGAGGGTTTAATGATGTTAATCTTGATGTTAATGGTGGTTTTGAGAAAGTTCAAGGGCAAAAAGGTAATTTGGTTGATGGTGTTGTTAAGGTTGGTGAAGAGAAGAAGAAAGATGTTGTTCCTTCTGCTAAGTAAGTTTATTAAAGCATGTTTTGTTGTTTGAATGGATTATTAGCTTGTTTAAAGTTTGAATTGTTGTTTATACGAGTGTTTTGTTGTTTTTGTTGAAGGTCATATGTGCTTAAAGTCCTAATCTTGGAAAATTTTATTTTGTTTCTTGAAAGTTATATGTGCTTGAAGGCCTACTATTGAAAAACTTTAGCTCAAAAAAGTTATAAACTTTAGTTTCCTCTAACCCCTTTAATCATCTATAGGTATGTTTGGCTGAATTGGACTAAATTTCATTTTTATGTGACTTTTGTTTCTTTGTTTCTTAGAAGTTATCTTTGTTTAAAGCCCCAATCTTGGAGAATTTATCTTTTGATAAGAGTTGGAATCTTCAGTTGATTAGTACTTTTTCTTATGATTTTCTCTTAATAAAACTATATGCTGGTTTTGACCTTAAGTTTATAAGAATTTCCAAACTTCAGCTAAGCAAGTTTTCTATAAATCCCTTTTAGGCTTTTATCATGTCAATGTATATTTGTTGAATTAGGATTTGATTTTCTACTATTATGCTTATTTTTCTTGAAATGTATATTTGCTTAAATCTTGAAAGTCAAATTGTTTAGTTCATTTGTATTTTTTTCTCTACGAACCATCAAAGAACAAGCTTTGAGCTTTATCATGGGAAAATTTTGCAGTTTACCTTATGTTTTGAACTTGAAATTATGATAAATGTTTGTTCAAAATTGCGTGAATTGGTTTCAATAACAGGTGTGTTAAATTATGTAACAGGCACAGGTGGTAGGATGGCCACCTATTCGATCTTTCCGCAAGAACACCATGGCCACAAATGTGTCAAAAAATGGGGATGCCCGCGAAGATAGTTCAGGATCGGGAGGGTGTATCTATGTTAAAGTGAGCACGGATGGTGCTCAGTATTTAAGGAAGATTGATCTCAAGTTTTACCGTAACTATGCTGAACTTTCGAAGGCTCTTGAGAAAATGTTCAGTTGCTTTACTCTTGGTATGTTCCTTCGTTTTACCATCTTTGAAGTTCAAAATGCAATACGATTGTTAAATTTGATAAATTTCTTGATTTGTGGATTAGGTCAATGTACTTCTAATGGAATTCGCATGCGTGAAGGGCTTAGCGAAAGTAACTTAAAGGACCTTCTTCATGGCTCTGAATGCGTATTAACTTGTGAAGATAAAGACAGTGATTGGATGCTTGTTGGCAATGTTCCTTGGGAGTGAGTTCTTGCTCAAAATTTAACAGAATCCGTGTTCATTTATGATTTAACAACCAATATCTAAATGTGTTTCTGGTTTTGTAGGATGTTCATTGATTCATGCAAGAGATTAAGGATAACGAAAGGCTCTAAAGCAATCGGATTAGGTATGCAAAAATGCTTAGAACAAAATTCTAGCATTCGTTGTTAAACTCTTGAATAGTTTTTAACGTTATGTTTCACATGTGATTTTGAAGTTTTTATGGATCTTAATATATACGTATGTGTTGTTTACAGCTCCAAGGTCAATGGATAAAGGCAAGAACAGAAACTAGCTGAAGATCCCAATTAACATGAAAAAAGGGTTTTTATATTGAGTTTTGCATCTCCTCCACGAGTTCATATATGTGCTTCGATAATTTTGAACCAATATAGCAAAAGATAAGAGTTTAAACTTGTTACAAGAACACTATATTGACATACACAGGAACAACGTATAAATGTTTGATCTAAGACGTTAGTTTCTATGATTGTTTTGGAGAAATCTGAACATACACCATTTGAGCATATACCCGTTAAATACTCATTGTATGATATCGGTTTGTTGCTATGGTTGAAGTCATCCCGCATATACCCTCTAACTCCCACCATGCTTCTCACGGCACGCATAGTTCTTTTACGTCCACTTGGCTTTTCCCAAAATTTCTTCCTTTTGATCGTTGTCGGCTTCTCAATGAAGATCGAGGAGTATAGTGTTTCCCGGTCGTTATGTCCCGGTGAGTTGTGCAATGGATTATCAAACGTTTAGTGATCGAGGAATTTGAGCGGAAAAGGATAGGATGAATGATTATAACTACGGAAAAAGCCAACAAATTAAAAACGGCTTAAATGCAAATTAAAGAAAATTAAAAGATAAAACCTATTAAATAAACGCTATCACTATATTTAAAGTGATGAACGTTTAAAACCTAAAACGACGTTTAAATTAAAAATAACGTAAACGTACAAAATAAAAAGTGAAATCTACAAAATAAAAGTCCTAAAAATATGAAAATACATTTTACAATCCTAATGATAAAAGAAACTTTTTAGAAAAAGAAAATTATTTTTATAACTAATTAATTAATTACTATTAATTAAAAACTATTTTTAACTATTAAATAATACTCTAAAATAAAAGAAAATATGAAATAAGACTAGAAAAATAAAATTAAAACTTAGAAAAATCTAAAATATGATAAAACTAATTTTAAAACTGAAAAGATATTTTTAGACTTTTATATATTTATTATTAATTTAAAACTATTTAAAACTAATTAAAATGCTAGAAAATACAAATTTAACTAAGAAAAATCTAGAAAAATACTTTTTTGGCTTTTTATATTTATCTAAACTTAATAAAATTGAAAAATTATTTTTTTGAACTTTTTCTTAATTTTTTGTATTAAAAGCTATTTAAAAATGCTTAAAAACTAGATAAAATGCAGAAAAATACCAAACAAGCTAGGAAAAATCTGAAAAATTCAGGAAATGCTTAAAATAATATTAGGAAGCTAAGAAAAATGAGAAAATAAGTGCTTATGTGGAGGATTTAGGATCTGATGTGGAAAGTGCTTAACATAAGCACTTCCAATAAGCCAAAAGTTACCTAAAGACCACCACACTTAAACAGAAACTAGGATAAGCTAAAATGACCACAATGCAATAAGTTTCAACAAGCTAAACACTCTGATTTGCAGGTTATACCAGATTTGATTACTTGAACTAAATAGCTAAACCAGTTCGAGCTACCACTTTAAGCTTATACACAAGCTTCACAATAAGCTCAACAGAAAACCACAAATGGGAACCTCAAGAGGACTGGGTGGAGATCACTTAAACCAAAAATCAGGCCATTAGAAGCTCTAATGAGATCTGTGCATCTTGCACAAAGTCGAGCAAATCTCGGTATTCAACCGAGATCGTGTGCGAGGGAGAATGGTCCAAGTTCACAAGCTTGGATGAAGCTTATAGAAAAATTATAAAATTTTACAAAAATGCTAATAAGTAGCAAGACCAATTGAACTTTTTAGAATGCCAAATCTTATTGAAAATGGCTCAAGAATGAAGCTGTGAAAATTCCTTGCTTTTGGCTCAAAAACAGATTTTTACCACTTTTGACTTTTGAAGTAAAACTGAAAATTTGACTTTCATGAACTTTGCCTCCAATTTAAACACCGATATTGATGTTAATACTTGAAATGTAACTTCGCAAGCTTTGTTTAAGACTTTAGAACACAAATCAAAAGTTTGATTTCAAAAATCCAACAGTAACTATGAGAGTATTTAAGTGAAAATTTGACTTATGTGGTGTTGCGAGACCAAAACTATGACTCAAATGAGCATACTTAGAGTTAACAATCATGTACCAATAGAAATGAAGCAATGAACAAGCCTAGAACACAAGTTTAACAAACTATACCAAACACCCTTTATACTACTATTATGCAATAAAACTAATCAAAACACATATCCAAGTGATATTAATGACTAAACCAAGTATGATTATCCTAAATACAGCTATTTGAACAGATTTTAGCCAATTAATACTTACAAAAACAGATTACTCAATAAGAACTTAAATTGACTTACATATTGTTCAAGGCCACTATGGCTAGCAACTGTGAACCCAAGACCACTATCCTATCAAATCCAACCACAGGAACCTAAATCAACCCCTTTTCAGCTGCATCAACCCATTTGTAGCTCCTTTTCCAATTTTTGGTCCCCAGTTGACTTTTGTTGACCCGAATGCAAAAGAGATTCAAACTTGACTATAAGCTTATATAAAGTTATAAAAAACTTATATAAGTTTACTAAAGCGATAAACAAGCTTATTAAGCTTGGTTTTATGAAATGAAACCTTAAATTTTTAACGATGAGGCACATAAACATGAACTTGAATGAAACTAAGAATTGATAATTAAAACTTGATTAAACTGAAGATGTAACTTGAGTTTGATATTTTAGAACAAAATATTACAACTTTAGAGTTTTTCTAAGACATAATTGGAAAAAACGACATAAAAGTAAATTTAAACTAAGACATCTACTACTTTCCTTCTTCTCTTTGCTTTCTTTTTATATCTCAGCTCATCTTCTCTCACTTCTGAATATTTCCCACCATTTCTTGACCCTTGGATTGCTTTAAAATCATCTCAACCGTTTAAACCTATTTTTGGCGCCAAAACTCTTTTCTGCCCATTGGAGGTTGAGTGAGAGGGGGGGGTGTAATTAATGGACCTTGGAAGTTAGTTGTGGAGTGGGGAACATGTTTGAGTGATTGGAGAGGAGGGGGGATGGGGGAAGCTAGTTGCAGGGAAGCAGTTGATAGTGGTGACTTTTGGCGGGTGCTTTGTTTGACTATTTGACCGAGCAAGTGGTTAATACTAGGGGTTCACAATTGTTTTGACAGGGGTCGAAAATATGAAAGGTCCAAAATGAGGTATTAAAGGGTTTAAACTTCAAGGACTAAAGGTGTAATTACGAAAATTGAAGGACCTGTTCGCCAATTATCAAGTTGCTTCAAGGACCAAAAGTGACAACCTTCAAAAGTATAAGGACCAATATTGCCATTTTGCAATTTTCGGGGCCTTTTTCGCCAATTTTGAAAGTTGAAGGACTAATTTTGTAATTTTCTCAAACTTTTGATATTTTTCACCAAAGGACTAAATTTGACAACTTTTGATTTTAAAAGGACCTTTGGTGACTTTACTTTTGAAATTATGTGCTCGGGGACTATTTTTGACAACTTTTGAAACTTGGGGACTAAAGCGCAATTTTGCAAATTTGATATGTTTTCATCGATTTTGATATTTTGCATTTAAAACACATAAAACAACGATTTGTGATATTTTGATCATTTTGATGTGTTTCGAGTGTTTTCGAGATGATTTTGCGTTTATTTTGTATAAAAATGATGAGTATTTACACACTCATCAATCCCCCATCGAGATATTGCTAGTCCCTAGCAATGATTTGAGAAAACATAATGGATTTTAATCTCTTTACCAAAAGCCATTACTTCGGAGTAGCCAAATGTTTCAGTTCAAGTAAGAACCATGGTACACCGATAACCATGTGATTTTGAGCAAACCACCGACTTTCAACGGATTTGATTTTGTCTTTACCGAAGCCGTACCATTCCGGACTAGCCAACTCTTAGATAAATTATCAATATTATCTTTGGTGAGTGATTACCAATTATGGTTTTTCCATCGCCTTTACCACAAGCCATAATCTTGCGGGCTAGCCAACTCTTCACTTTTTAGGATATGGTGGTGAATACCATACAATTTTGGGCAAATTGCAAGCCATATAAACGGTTTGAGATATCTTTACCAAGAGCCGTTTGCTCTGGATTAGCCAATCCTTTTGTCTTCTGAGACATGGCGGATGATAACCGATGAGAAAGTGTAGAACACTTACTCCAAAAAAAAATTTTGGCAAAAGCGGGAATTGGTATAATTATATGATAAAATTCGTGAGAATTCCCCACACTTAGAAATGAATATTGCCCTCAATATTCAAAGTACCGCGGTTATGCCGAAACAAAGAACGTAAAAGGAAATACTACGGCCATTATTTAGAAGTTTTTTTTTTTTTTTTTTTTTTTTTTTTTTTTTGAAACATGTGGGCAACCCCCACACTAGGGTGGTAGAAAGAGGTGAGAAGGCGAAATATGGGTGAAAACCCATATGGCATGCTCTTGTTTTTGATTCCCGAGTCGCTAGCTTGACTCGACCCGCATTCATTTGTTCATGGGGAAAGTAACGTGGAAAACCAATCTCGATCGGACTTTCGTTCACAATGTTAATGAACATATGAACATCGAAAGTTCCACACCGACGAGATATAACCTCGGTATTGTTTAATAGTAGAAACTATAAAGGATGATACGGGGTCAAAGATGGTGTCCTCATTCCGAAAGAGAAAAGGAAAGAGCAACCACACCATCGTGAAGAATGGAATAAAGGCGTACATGAGAATGCATGTCCATTCCTCGAGAGAGAAGCAAATCACCGGTTTGACATCTTTAAGCTTAAACTTGAAGCTTAGATGGTGATTGTCAAGAAGATGTCCGGGAGGAGGGTGGGAAATGGTTCTTCAATCAACAGACTTTCCGGAAAAGGATGTCTCCTCGGATCAAGGTAAGTGTTATCAATTCCATTGGAATTGACTCATCACTAAGAAAGGCATCGACTTCATTCCAAAGTTGTCATCTTCCTCATCGGGGTGAGAGAAGGGATGGAAGAGTCGGGAATAAGACTAGAAGATGATGGATCATTTTGAGCAATTCATCAATGGGAAGAATGTCTCCCATTGGATCACAAACATCATCATCCAACTCGGATGAAAGCAAGAGAGTTTGGTTTCATCCACGAGTTAACAATCTCGATGCGACAAGCGATGCCGGAGGTGGGACAAGTGGTGTGCTCTTAGAGCTAGCAGTTTCCACCACTTCCGATGAAGTCTCCGATTCTAGATCATCATCATCATCATCAAGAACACTCTTGACTTCCACGGTACGACTTTCAAACCATTTGTTTGAACCGGGGTAATTTTCAAAGCTTTGAGCTCAAGACGTTTTGGTGAACACTCTTAACCGTGAAATTTGAGAGTGTTGCATTGATTCTTCGGATTTTTGATCAATTGTGGCAACACTCTTTTGTGTAGAGGTTTGGAGTTCGGTTGATATTTAACGTGAGCTCTTCGTTGTCAACCCGTATGGTCAACTCTTGACAAACACATCGATCGAGCACGACTCGTTCTTAAGAAAGCTCTCCCAAGATAAGGGAACTCTAGGATCGCATCGAAGTCTACTACAACAAAGTCGGCATGAAAGTGAAACTTTCCCACTTTCATCACGACATCCTCGGCTATCCCAGTGGACGAGTTACAGTGCGATCCGCTAGCTCGAGTGTCATACGAGTGGATGAAAGTTCGGGAAGAGCGGTTTCTTCCACACGAGAGTGGCATGAGGTTAATGCTAGCGCCAAGATCGCCAAGGCGGAGCATTGAAACATCCCAAGAAATCACACGGGATTAAGAACCGGCCGGGGTCTTCAAGCTTTCGGGAAGCTTATTAAGAATGGTCTTGAGCATTGCTCATTGAGAGGAGTTTAGCCATCTCGATAGCTTATCTTTGTTGGTGAGTAAGCCTTTAAGCGTGGATGCAAATTTAGGCATTAGAACGAGAGCATCAACGAAGCTTATATCAAAGTGAAGCTCATTGAAGATTTGGAAAAATTTTTCCATTTGCTCTTTGTTTTGTCTTTGAGCTTCTCATCATTCATTCTTGATGGGTAAGGAAGTCGACTAGACTTTTGAGCCGGGATGGAAGTGTTTTCGGCTCAGAGATTTTCCTCGGAACATCGGGTTCCGGACTTAAAGCTTGGACTACCGAAGGTGGGACGTGTCTTGATGCCGTGGGCTTGAATAATGCACCTTGTCCGTTGTCTCCTTGGTAACTTGACTAAATGCCACGGGAGGAGGGGCATAGGAGTCGTGGGTCCATTGTGCGTCTTACCACTACGAGTGGTGACGGCTTTCAACTCGGCATTGGGATTAGGAATAGTATTGCACGGGAGTCCTCCGGAAGATGGTGAAGCTTTGTTCATATTCATGTTCATGAAAGCGCTCATCATATTCTTTAACTCATTTGTCTGCCGAGATAATGTGGTATCAATTTCCTTTTAGCTCACCTCTCATGTTATTGATCCGAGTTTGCATTGATCGCATGTTTGCCTCGGTCATTTTCATGAAGTCATTTGGCATGGGAGCTTGAGGAGGTGGTTGATAACTTTGATGATTTGGAGCTTGATATGGTTGAGGTTGGTTGAAATTGTTCCGTTTTGATTGAAATTTTGAGAGTTATTGAAATTTTGTCCTTGATTCGGAACAAAGCGATTTTGATTGCCATGGTTTTGCATGGTTTTGGAGGAAAACCGGTGGTGTCATACCGCTAGGTGCAGTAGTGAGGATCGACATGTGGTCGGTATTGATTGTGGTTTACAAGCTACGGGAGCTTGGTAAAAGGAAGCATCGGTTGCTTGACAATCATAATACGCATGTGGACCACTACAAGTTTCACACACCTTGTTTACGGCTTTGATTGGTTCGAGCTTATGAATTTCGCTTTTGATTTCCTTAACCTCTTTTATCATACAATGGATGATATCCGTTAGAGCGACTATCGGAGCGGCTAACTCGGAAGAGTTACTTGGATGAAGAAGCAGGAGTGTTGGAACATTGACTTTGTTGCGAGAAATAGGAACTTTGATTTTGCTCGCAAATCTCAATCACATCTTTAGGTTTACGATTCAAGATATTGCGCTGCTGCTGCATTCAAGGAATCTTGATCATTACCGTTCAACCCATTGTAAAAGATATTTACTTGTTGAAGCTCCGTGAATTCATGATGGGGCATTTCGAGGAGATCTTTGAATCTCTCCCATGCCTCTCCAAAATTTTCATCGAAATTTTGACGAAATCCGAAATTTCATTTTAAGATTAGTCGTCTTTGATGGAGGAAAGAAGTAATTCACAAACTTTTGAACAAGATCCTCCCAAGTTTCGATAGATCGAGGGGTTCTTTTTCCACCAAACCGGTTGTCCCTCAAGAGAGAATGGAAAAAGCATCAACTTGATGACTTTTGAGGCACATCCTTGAAATTGATAGTTGAAGTCAACTTGTTAAACCAACGGATGTGTGCATACTGGTCTTCTCGATCGGACCGCGGAATTGATTTGTAGACACAAGTTGGATCAAATGTGTCTTCAATTCAAGTGATCGAATTGATAACGGGTAAAACGATGGCATCTCCATAACCCTCGGTGGGTGCACGGAGCATTTCCGCCATAGTACGTTAAATGCGCCATGGTGTTGTTTGAAATAGTACGAATCTCGGGTTCGACTATTTGGGCGAAGACGTCTCACGAGAACGTCTTCTTGGAATTTCGCTAGATCACGAAAGGACTCAATGATCTAGAAGAGCGAGTGCGCATGCACTAGAGTTAACTCTAAGGAATCTCGAGTTAAGGAGAGAAATGGAATTATGAAAATCTTTCGGATGAGAATGAGAATTATGAAGGCGTTTTATAAAAGCGGGTGAGAAGAATCTTTATGGGTTTTACGGTTCAAACGTCGATATCACAACAAAATCAATTAACACAAAATCGAGGCAAAACAACGATGAACTTAACCAATAATCCAAGATGAATGGCTTCTTTGAAAAGGTACACCAATCACAAGGACACAAAGGCAAGTTTTATATCTTTAGTTCGGGAACTTATTATGGTCGCACCCCAGTTAGGTAGTGCCTTCGCCTTGGTTTTCGGTGGTAATCTTTTAAGTTGTTAATTATTAAGAAAACGAGCGATTCTTTTGTATTTTTATTATTTGATACATATATAGAAACAAAAGAGAAAATATTTTTGTGTTTTATCGTTTTGCTTGTTTTTGGGTTTTGGATTTTTAGAAGAAAATATGGATATATATATATATAGAGATGGATGATATAAACAAATGAGTGAGGATTCAAACAACTAATCTGCTAAACGAAGATAAATCAAGACTGACTCCGGCGTGGCGCCTAAAAATTTGATCTGTCTAAAACCGTCAAGTTCTCTCACGCAAGCGTAAGAAAACTTAAAACAGCTCAAGCACGAAATCAATGAAGATCGAGGAGTATAGTGTTTCCCGGTCGTTATGTCCCAATGAGTTGTGCAATGGATTATCAAAGCGTTTAGTGATCGAGGAATTTGAGCGGAAAAGGATTTGTGAATAGATTATAACTACGGAAAAAGCCAACAAATTAAAGCGGCTTAAATGCAAATTAAAGAAAATTAAAAGATAAAACCTATTAAATAAACGCTATCACTATATTTAAAGTGATGAGCGTTTAAAACCTAAAACGTCGTTTAAATTAAAAATAACGTAAACGTACAAAATAAAAAGTGAAATCTAAAAATAAAAGTCCTAAAAATATGAAAATACATTTTACAATCCTAATGATAAAAGAAACTTTTAGAAAAAGAAAATTATTTTTATAACTATTTAATTAATTACTAATTAATTAAAAACTATTTTTAACTATTAAATAATACTCTAAAATAAAAGAAAATATGAAATAAGACTAGAAAAATAAAATTAAAACTTAGAAAAATCTAAAATATGATAAAACTAATTTTAAAACTGAAAAGATATTTTTAGACTTTTATATATTTATTATTAATTTAAAACTATTTAAAACTAATTAAAATGCTAGAAAATACAAATTTAACTAAGAAAATCTAGAAAAATACTTTTTGTCTTTTTATATTTATCTAAACTTAATAAAATTGAAAAATTATTTTTTGAACTTTTCTTAATTTTTATATTAAAAGCTATTTAAAAATGCTTAAAACTAGATAAAATGCGAAAAATACCAAACAAGCTAGGAAAAATCTGAAAATTCAGGAAATGCTTAAAATAATATTAGGAAGCTAAGAAAATGAGAAAATAAGTGCTTATGTGGAGGATTTAGGATCGATGTGGAAAGTGCTTAACATAAATACTTCTTAGATAAGCCAAAAGTTACCTAAAGACCACCACACTTAAACAGAAACTAGGATAAGCTAAAATGACCACAATGCAATAAGTTTCAACAAGCTAAACACTCTGATTTGCAGGTTATACCAGATTTGATTACTTGAACTAAATAGCTAAACCAGGTTCTGAGCTACCACTTTAAGCTTATACACAAGCTTCACAATAAGCTCAACAGGAAAACCACAAATGGGAACCTCAAGAGGACCTGGGTGGCTAACTGTAAACCAAAAATCAGGCCATTAGAAGCTCTAATGAGATCTGTGCATCTTGCACAAAAGCTGAGCAAATCTCAGTACCAACTGAGATCTGTGGTACAGGGGAGAATGGTCCAAGTTCACAAGCTTGGATGAAGCTTATAGAAAAATTATAAAATTTTACAAAAATGCTAATAAGTAGCAAGACCAATTGAACTTTTTAGAATGCCAAATCTTATTGAAAATGGCTCAAGAATGAAGCTGTGAAAATTCCTTGCTTTTGGCTCAAAAACAGATTTTTACCACTTTTGACTTTTGAAGTAAAACTGAAAATTTGACTTTCATGAACTTTGCCACTGATTTAAACACTGATATTGATGTTAATACTTGAAATGTAACTTCTGCAAGCTTTGTTTAAGACTTTAGAACACAAATCAAAAGTTTGGATTTCCAAAAAATCCAACAGGTAACTGTTGAGAGTATTTAAGTGAAAATTTGACTTATGTGGTGTTGCAGACCAAAACTATGACTCAAATGAGCATACTTAGAGTTAACAATCATGTACCAATAGAAATGAAGCACTGAACAAGCCTAGAACACAAGTTTAACAGCTATACCAAACACTCCTTTATACTACTATTATGCAATAAAAACTAATCAAAACACATATCCAACTGATATTAATGACTAAACCAAGTATGATTATCCTAAATACAGCTATTTGAACAGATTTTAGCCAATTAATACTTACAAAAACAGATTACTCAATAAGAACTTAAATTGACTTACATATTGTTCAAGGCCACTATGGCTAGCAACTGTGAACCCAAGACCACTATCCTATCAAATCCAACCACAGGAACCTAAATCAACCCCTTTTCAACTGCATCAACCCATTTGTAGCTCCTTTTCCAATTTTTGGTCCCCAGTTGACTTTTGTTGACCCGAATGCAAAAGAGATTCAAACTTGACTATAAGCTTATATAAAGTTATAAAAAACTTATATAGGTTTACTAAAACTGATAAACAAGCTGTGTTAAGCTTGGTTTTATGAAATGAAACCTTAAATTCTTAACAGTAGGCACATAAACATGAACTTGAATGAAACTAAGAATTGATAATTAAAACTTGATTAAACTGAAGATGTAACTTGAGTTTGATATTTTAGAACAAAATATTACAACTTTAGAGTTTTTCTAAGACATAATTGGAAAAAACGACATAAAAGTAAATTTAAACTAAGACATCTCCTCCTTTCCTTCTTCTCTTTGCTTTCTTTTTATATCTCAGCTCATCTTCTCTCACTTCTGAATATTTCCCACCATTTCTTGACCCTTGGATTGCTTTAAAATCATCTCAACCGTTTAAACCTATTTTTGGCGCCAAAACTCTTTTACGCCCATTGGAGGTTGAGTGAGAGGGGGTGTAATTAATGGACCTTGGAAGTTAGTTGTGGAGTGGGGAACATGTTTGAGTGGATTGGAGAGGAGGGGATGGGGGAAGCTAGTTGCAGGGAAGCGATTGATAGTGGTGACTTTTGGCGGGTGCTTTGTTTGACTATTTGACCGAGCAAGTGGTTAATACTAGGGGTTCACAATTGTTTTGACAGGGGCGAATTATGAAAGGTCCAAATGAGGTATTAAAGGGTTTTAACTTCAAGGACTAAAGGTGTCAATTCTGAAAATAGAAGGACCTGCTCGCCAATTCGAGAAAAGTTGCTTCAAGGGACGATAAGTGACAACCTTCAAAAGTATAAGGACCAATATTGTCATTTTGCAATTTTCCAGGGGCCTTTTCTGCCAATTTTGAAAGTTGAAGGACTAAATTTGTAATTTTCTCAAACTTTTCATATTTTTCACCAAAGGACTAAATTTGACAACTTTTGATTTTAAAAGGACCTTTGGTGACTTTACTTTTGAAATTATGTGCTCGGGGACTGTTTTTGACAACTTTTGAAACTTGGGGACTAAAGCGCAATTTTGCAAATTTGATATGTTTTCATCGATTTTGATATTTTGCATTTAAAACACATAAAACACGATTTGTGATATTTTGATCATTTTGATGTGTTTCGAGTGTTTTCGAGATGATTTTGATGAGTTTATTTTGTATAAAAATGATGAGTATTTAGGGGCTAAAAGGAATACACTCATCAACTCATTATTAACAATGTGATTACCTTTTCAATTCATTCGACGATCATCAAAGAATATAAGAACACGACTCGGATCGGTTATGCCATGTTTCTTCATTATTGTTGCCCGCTTAACTTTCCCAAAGTCAACAAAGTCCTTTCCACAAAATACGTGCAGTTCCCATCAACATAAGCGGGCCTTTCTTAAGGTATTTCGGGATGACGAGGCGTAAGTGAGATAATTCGTGTGCCAGGCATTGCTTGCCTTAAAGCCCATGTTGAATGTCCCTTAAAAGCCCCACTCTCAATCATCAGGTCTGGTTTCAGCCATCGTGCTATAAACCAGAGCCCAAAGCTATGGTCAAAACCCATCCCGAACATATTATTCTTGATGGGTCGTGTCTCATATATTGGTACGAACTCTTCCAGACCTTTGAGCAAATCCTTAGTTGTCCATTCAACAGTTTTTCCATGTTTCGATCTGCCTTTTATGAAGGATACAAAATTAGAATTAAAAAAACATATAGATTGGAATTTTATAACCAAGCTTAGCTTATCCTTATGTGGTACAAGGTAAATGATTCATATGGGTTGATGTGCTCATTTTAACATGGTATGATGGTCTCTGTTATTTAGTTTTTTTTGCTTCTTTCCCGGTCTTGATATTTACTATCTTGACTTTTGTACATTACAGATGACAGGGCATCCGCTGGCCAATCAACACCTAATAACTGTTGCAGCAGTATTGAGACGGTTCTCAAAACACAACCGTCAAACGAAATAGAAGTGGCTGAGTGAAATGATTGTTTCCAAGCCTCTGCAAACTAATACAAGAATTTTTAAAAAATTTATAGATTGGCCTAGCCAGGTGCGGATTAGACCTCGAAGGGACAGCTTTACACATCTACTATTTGTAGGTCATTTTAGCTATAAAAAACACGTCAAATGGATCAAGCGGATCCTACAGGTTGAAAGTAGCTCTAAATGTTTTTTCAATTCATACAACCTCCTGAATCACTTTATTTTGGATAAATAAATTAAAAAAAAAGTTATTACTTGTTATCATAACAACATTTTATTGTAATCACGTCCAACATATGATTTATGAATAATAGGTATAAAAAAAGTTTTGAAAAATAAAATTGCTTGTGGCTCATCCAAAGTTCCCAGCCCACCTGGTGTGGTCCAACCAGTAGATAAACTGTATGTTTTAACCCGTTACCAACACACCCATTTGAAGCTTATTACACTCACTGGCTTAAATAGAAGAATTATTTGGCAATTTCAAGTGGCAAAATAAGGTCTTTCAACTCTCAACTCTCAACATAGAAATGGTCAAGTTATATCAAAGTGTTTAAAGGTCACATTACTCCTAGCTAATAAGGTAATCAAGAAACTCAGCAAGAGGTTGATAATAAGCATTTTATGAAGCATCAGCCTAATAAAGGGCACAAGATAAGGTTGGACAGATAGACATGTGTCTATTAATTTGTGTTAGAGGATATGGAACAGCGGCATGTGTTGAGAAGGACTAGTCCTAGATGCAAGTTACAAATATAACTCGAATACGAAACAAACAAAGAAAAAAAGAGGAGCATATATATATAAATGTAGTGGAATTATAATAAAGTTATTAAAAGGGAGAGGAGTAATGGAAGGGAAGGGTACCTCGGTGTTCTTGTCATTGAGGATGGATTTGAGTTGGATAATCTTGGCCTCTTGGTCCTTGTTCTGACTCAGGAGCTCCCTCTAACTTTTTAATACCATACCCAAAGTACGAGCATTGTTATTCGGTTGTTGTTTCAATTCCGTCAAAGCCTTCCTGCTGCTGCTGCTGCTATTTCGATCGCTGCTACCAAATAGCTTCTTATGCATCAATCCACCCAAACCAC
This sequence comes from Chrysanthemum lavandulifolium, assembly GCA_022545495.1. Taxonomy (NCBI): domain Eukaryota; kingdom Viridiplantae; phylum Streptophyta; class Magnoliopsida; order Asterales; family Asteraceae; genus Chrysanthemum; species Chrysanthemum lavandulifolium. The sequence goes on along the minus strand of CM040241.1, from coordinate 194,881,611 downwards.
CACTAGCAATTGGTTTGGTTTTCTTCTTATTTTGTTATAGGAACATGCTGGATCAACTGCAAAGACTTTCCAGCTGAAACAATTTCTTTAGCAATGTCCTTAAAGAACAAAGGACAGATCATAAGATCCCTTCCATTTTGGCCCTTTGTTGATCTTATAAGGTAACTCTTGTCCCAGAATTCAGCCGCATCTATTGCAATTGCTTTATTAGCATAAAAGAACATCTCCTGAAACTGGTCATCTAATATTCCCTCAAAGTTCCAGGAATCAAGAAGCTCAATATACGGCAATAAGCATCCAACAAACAGATAGAGCAACATCCTGTATGGATCTTCCTCGCCACCTTGGACATAAAAGCATGATTAAGTTTGTCATAAAGATAGTCGAGGATGTGAACCACCATTTTAGATGATGAGAAACGAGATTGTTTGGGGATGGCACCATACACTATCTCCAATAAGTATTCAGCTCCGGCACAAAGGCTTGTTAACGAACTTGCTAAACCCAAAAGAGTAGGAACAATGGGAGTGTTATTGATTTGAACTTCCTCTTTCAAAGCTATATCCGTAACTTTTAAGCCAAGCGGTCGTCAAGCAAAAGCTGATAAAGTAGGCGAAGATGTTTTTTAGTAATCTCCTTAGAATAGAGGGTTATTTCAACCAATTTCAGGCAAGTAGCTGAATAAATGAATTGATCCAAAACTGTACGAAGACTGGTCTGAGAGAGATGGGCTAGATGTACATTATTGATGAGTGTGTAAATACTCATCATTTTTGTTCCTTCTACACTGCAAAAACAGTCAAAAACACTTTGAAAAGTCTCAAAAAGACAGAAAAAAATATTTAGACTGTATTTTATGCAATAATTGTCAAAATCTAGTCCCTGGTTATTCAAAACATGTAATTTTTCATAAAAGGCCCTCAGGAATTTTTAAGTTGTCAAAATTAGCCTTATAAAATTCAATTTTGCAAAATGGCAACTTTAGTCCCTGAAATTTCAAAGATTGACATAAATTACCCCGGGACATTTTTAATTTGAAAGTTATTATTTTTGGTCCTTGGGAAAATTAAACTTGTCATAATTGGTCCCTATGATAAATATTGGATAATTACAGTTTCGGTCCCTTGGTTTTTGTGGAATTGCAATTTTGGTCCTTGTTATTTAATACCAAATCCAAACCTAGCTTGAACCTTGAACTTGACCCTTACGGACCTGCCAAATAAGACCCATGAACCTCCCCTATTAATAAAACACTGGTCAAAGCCAGTCAACCCCCACGTTTTTCCCTCCAAATCCATCTCCTTCACCCACCCTCTGCAATTCCAACTCCCACAACCATACCTCCAGCTCACAACCCCTCACCTTATCCCTTCCACCTCAACAACAAAACAAGAAGCATTAATTGCTTCTTTCTTCCATCCAAGTTATCAGCCCAGTTGCAAAAGAATTTTTGGCGCCAAAATCGAATCCACGGCCAATATCAACTCCAATCATCCAATGGCTCAGATTCTTGGTGGGATATGCTCAGAGGAGAGAGAGGAACCCTAATCTTCACATATAAAAAGAAAAAGAAGCAGGAATGAAGAGGGGAGTTAGCTTAATATAGTTTTATTTTCGTAGGTAGTGTAATTTTAGTTTTCAGTTATAATTTTCATTGAAATATTGTTGTACTCAGTTTCCTTAGTGTATTTTGAACCTTATTTACCTTTAATTACAAGTAATTTTCACAGAATTTATATTTAGCATTTATCTAGTGAAATTGACAACTTCACTGATAAGTGTTAAATGTTGTAGTTTATTGTTCATTTCATCTCAATTCAGTTCACTTATGAGTTTTTAAGGCTTTTGGATCATGAAAATCAGTTTAATTCAAGTTTAGCATAAAATCACAAAAATCTCAATAAATAGGTCATAAAATATAAAAATCGGTGTTCAAGGAAGTTTGAAGCGAAGCTTGGTGGATTCGGATTTATATGGTAATAGTGCCTCGAGGAGGCTATAGGAATTGTTCTTGGGCCTTGGTTCTCGGTTGTGAGCTTTGAAGCAATTTGTAAGCTCATTTCTTGATTTTGGACATTCTTGTAGAAGTGCTTGTACACCGTGATCTCGTGCTTATATGCTTCTTTGGTGTAGTTAAGTAAAGTTATTGCTTAAAATAGACTGCTTGATCGTTAAAATCCTTTGTTGCTTTAAATTTCATTTTCACTGTTAAAATAACATTATAATAATTTATGGGTTTGTGACGTTATAACTGGTGTTTCTGTGTTTCATTTAACCTCTCACATCATATTAGGACCTTTTAATTCAGTTTTATAGTCTTAATCAGTGGAATCCTTTAAAAATCATAAAAACTGTCCATATAAAGGAGTGTTTGGATTCAGTAGATTATCTGAGTTTAAGGTGTTGTTAGTGGTTAAGTTCTGTTGCATTATAGTAGTATAAATCTATTTAGTACTCTTAGCTCATATATTGGCATCATAAGAACTCTAATAGTCAAAATTGTTTTTAATCTGCTCTAGTTTCTATTTCAGTAATATTCAGTAGTACATAGCTTGCATATAGGTTAAGAAGTAGTTAAGTTAGCTTATTCTAGGTTTGTTTTATCATCAAACATCATAATCAGTTCACAAATCAAGCTTAAAATTCATTTTGGTCAAAGTTTCATTTCTGTCACAAAAAGTCAAAAGTAGAAAATGTGATTTTTGCAAAACTTTGTGGATTTTTCATTTGCTCATTTCTGATCCAAATCTATTGAAATTTTGGGATAAACAACTTCAGTTGGTCAAGTTTTCAAATATCATTTTTGTGGAATTTTAGGAATTTTCTATCAGCTCTGAATTAGCTGTGCAAACAGCTAGATATTGTCCTGTGCACACTCAGCATACACTGAGTTGTGTACATGCAACTTGCAGGTCCTCTACAAGCTTCATTATAGCTTGTTATGGGCTGAAATTTGGTACATAATCCCTTTGGTTGGTGGTCTTGAGGTCCACCGAACTGGTTTTCACTTTGGCTTATTAGATAAGCTGGCACAAGTGCTTAAAGTAGCTAGTTAGGGCCGTTTGGTGTGTTGAGACTTGAATTCTGGTCTCGAGCTTTTTTTCGGTAACTTGTGCTTTTTAGGTCCCAATCAGTTCCATTAGCTCATTTTAGGTTAGATTTAGGCTTTAGTAACTTATGGTAGCTTTTGGATAGCTTATTGCTTATAAAGTGCTTATTCATATTAGTAGCGTGCCCAAATCATTGTTCTTGTGTTCCAAATTGGTTTTTGTTATTTTTCCCTGCATCTTAGTATTATTTTATATTTTTCTTGAAGTTTTCTTATTTTTCCATGGTCTTTTGATATTTTTCTGCATTTAAATTGAGTTTTAAGCATTTTTAATTAGCATTTAATTCAAATAAATCAGAAAAAGTTTAAAAAAATATGTTTTCAATTTTCCTAGATTAATATAAATATAAAAAGCCAAAAAAATATTTTTCCATAATTTTCCTAGTTAAATAGTAATTTTTAGCAATTTAATTAGTTTTAAATAGTTTTTAAATCATAGAAATTAGAATATAAATCAGAAAAATACAAATTCAATTTTCAAAAGTTTGTTTAGTTATTTTAGATTTTTAAAAAATAGTTTCATAATTTTCTCACTTGGTTTCATAATTTTTAGATAATTAGTTTAATTTTTAAAATTAGAAATTAGTTTTAATTCATATAAATTCAAGAAAATCCTAAAAATTAGTTTTAATTCTTAAATAGTTTTAAAATATCATTTTAGTTTAAAAAATAAATTTAGATCATAATTAGGACTTAGGATAGGCATATTTGCTTTTTATTTTACGTTTATATAAAATTCAGTAAAACGTACGCGTTTTGGGTTTTAATCGTTAAACGATTTTAAATATAGAATTAAAATGACTTCAAAGTCTTTATTAGATTTAATTTCCTTAGTGCAATCAATCATAACCCCTTTCCTGTTCAATATCACCCGATCACTACGCGTTTAGCTATTCAATCGCACAGCTCGTTGGGACTTAACGACCCGGGGAAACACTAAACTCCTCTGGACTTAATTGCATTTTGTTCCGAGCTGTTTGACTTTTATGGTTGACCATTCACAAGTGGTTGACTAATAAAAGATAGACCTTTCGGGACGAATCAAATTTTGGCGCCGCTGCCGGGGAGCTGTGCTAATAGTCTTACGTTTAGCAGATTAGTGATTTGAATATTCACTCCTTGTTCATACCATTTATATATATTTATATTTTTATAAAAAACCATAAAACCCAAAAAGATTCTTCTTTCCCCATTTTCATAATTCTCTTGTTTCCTTGAGTTACGTCTAGTGCATGCGCACTCGTTCTTCTAGATCATTGAGTCCTTTTCGTGATCTAGCAGAAATTCCTAGAAGACGTTCTCGTAGACGTGCTGCCCGAATAGTCGAACCCGAGATTCTTACTATTCCAAACAACAATATGGCAGATGAACGAACTATGGCGGAAATGCTCCAGGCACCCACCGAGGGTTATGGAGATGCCATCGTTTACCAAAGAATCAATTCGATCACTTTGAATTGAAGACACATTTGATCCAACTTGTGTCTACGAATCAATTCCACGGGTTTGATCGAGAAGACCCGTATGCACACATCCGTTGGTTTAACAAGTTGACCTCAATTATCAATTACAAGGATGTGCCACAAAAGTGATCAAATTGATGCTATTTCCGTTCTCACTGAGGGGCAGCCGGTTTGGTGGAAAAAGAACCCCTCGAACCATCGAAACTGGGAGGATCTTGTTCAAAAGTTTGTCAATTATTTCTTTCCTCCATCAAAGACGACTAATCTTAAAAATGAAATTTCGGATTTCGTCAAAATTTCGATGAAAAATTTGGAGAGGCATGGGAGAGATTCGAGATCTCCTCGGAAATGCCCCATCATGAATTCACGAAGCTTCAACAAGTTAATATCTTTTATAATGGGTTGAGCAGTAGCGATCAAGATTCTTTGAACACAGCCGCGGTGGCAATATCTTGAATCGTAAGCCTAAAGATGTGATTGAGATTTGCGAGAAAAATCAAAAGTTCCTATTTATCGCAACAAAGTCAATATTCGAACACTCGCTTCTTCATCCGGTAACTCTTCCGAAGTTAGCCGCTCCGTTAGCCGCTCTAACGGACGTCATCCGTTGTATGATGAAAGAGGTAAAGGAAATCAAAGCGAAATTCATAAGCGGAACCAATCAATGTTAATACAAATAAACCGTAAAACGTTTATTAATATTTTGCGATCTCTTTGTGTTTTGTTGATAACATATATAATGTTGTCTTAAGTATAATTATAAGGATACATGTTATTTTTGTAAAGCATTTACATATAATCTTTTAAATACAAAATGTAGTAACAAAAGCATTTGTTGTAATAGTTAATTAGGATGGGTAAAATCACAACCCATGGATCTTAACCCATACCCAAAGAGACTTGATACAATGTATACTTAGATACATTGAATCTAGATATAACCCATGGACCAACCCATGACCCATAACCAAAAACCCATGGGCAAAGAGGAGGCGTTCCACGGATCCCTAGCTTTGTGCTAGCCGGATCCCAGTGGAAGGATCCGTGGGATCCGTGTGAACAAGTGAGGAAATTTGCCTATAAATAGAGAGCCATTTCTTCATTCTAACTCACCCTCTTCTTACTAAATCTCTCATACACTCTCATTCTCTTCTAACATATAGATCACTTGATCTAGAGAGTTGTTCTTCTTTTCTTTCTATTTGTGATTCTCATATAGGTCCTTCTCTAAGGCGAGATCACGAGCATTCTACAAGTCATCCAAGCAAGGGTCCTTGATTGATTTGTCACTCCGCAAGATTTCGTAGCGAAGATCTTGTATTTGATATTTCACATATTTGTTGTGTAATAGTTGTGTTGGTTTGGTCCACCGTGCTACGGACTCGGTATCTAGCTTTGTACCGGATAAAGTGTAAGCAACGTTGTGAAGGCTTCTCCGCCAAGTGAAGGAGTTTGTTGACATAGTGCTTGAACTCTCGAGTAGGTGACTCGGGAGTGGAGTAGGGCAAGGAAGGTGTCCTTGTAGCGAACCACTATAAATCGGTTGTGTCATTTCTATCCCTTATCTTTGTTTATTTACTTACATTATCATTAGATCTATCGTTCTCAACATCCATACGATTTCACATAATATCGAATCTAAAGTTTTTGAAATCAACTTAAAATCGGCAAAACTATTCAACCCCCTTCTAGTTTTCCACAATTGGCATCAAGAGCTAAGTTTATAAAAGTTTTAAAATAAAATTGTATTTTAAAAACTTTTCGATCACTATGGGTTCGAAAATTATAAGGAAGGGCAATCTATGCAACGACCACCACTACTTGAAACTAATGGTTTTATATATTGGAAAAATAGATTCGAAACATATGTGAAGTCTAAAGATATTGATCTTTGGTACATTATTGTTGAAGGTGATTTTGAGGCTACCTCAAATGATGATAAAGGAAATTTAGTTCACATACCTCATGATAAACTAAATGATGAAATGAAGAAAAGCTTTCTAAAAATAGTGAAGCAAAAATGGTTTTATATAATGCTTTACCGAAAAAGGAATTGAAAGAATTTCCATGCTTAAAACCTCTAAAGAAATTTGGAATTCTTTAGTTGTAACTCATCAAGGCAACCAACAAGTTAAAAATAATAAAATTGATCTATTTGTTCAACAATATGAACAATTTTCAATATCGGATGAGGAAACTATAGATCATTCATTTGCTAACTTTAATACTATTATTACATCTTTACAAGCACTTGATGAATCCTTTTCTAGCCGTAACCATGTTAGGAGATATCTAAGGGCACTTCCATCAAGTGGAGATCCAAGGTGACGGCAATCGAAGAGTCAAAAGATTTGACAATCCTCACCTCGATGAACTCATAGGCAACCTAAAAGTCTACGAGCTTGTCCTTGCTAAAGATTCAAGCCTCAAAGGTGAAAGAGAAACACAAATCTCTTGCCCTTAAAGCCAAAAAGATTTCGAGCGATGAGGAGAGCTCATCTTCGAGTAGTGACGACGAAGAGTACGCTATGGCGGTAAGGGACTTTAAAAGTTCTTTAGAAGAAAGGGTAGATCGTCAAACAACCGTATGACGATAAGAAAGGCTTTGGAAAAACAAAGAGGACGAAAAGCCAAAGGATGATCGTACTTGCTTTAAATGGGGACCCAAACCACTTTATTAGTAAGTGTCCCAAACGGGATGATCAAAAGGCATTCGTGAGCGGCACGTGGGGAATGAGCGACGAGGAGGACGAAGAAATTTGTCTCATGGCAAATGACGAGGTATGTCACGAATACTATAGTAGTTCATCACTTGATGACGACTCATTGCATAATGAATATGATAAACTATGCAATATTAGCTTAAAACTAATTAACAAAAACAAGCTTTTAAAGAGTCAAAACCAACGTTTAGATAAAGAAGTCATAGAATTAAAAGCAAAACTAAAACGTTTGGAAAAGGGTAAAATAGCAAGTGGTGAATGTGAACTTTGTGTTCAACTTCAAACACTAGTTGATCATTTAGATTCTAAAATTGCTAGAATGAGTACAAACACCTTAGATACAATACTCGATGGTGTTAAAACCGCAACAACCAAAAGGTCTAGGCATACAACAACTTGATCCATCAACTAGTGAAAGTAAAGAAACAAAATTTGTTAAAGAATTAGAAAACCAGCCATTGTTGTGGCGGATCCCACGGATCCCTAAAAGGGAACCGGCTAGTGTACAAACGGGATCCGTGGATCTGCTGTGACAACTAGTGGTAATAACATAGCTTCATCATCTAGAAACGAGTTCGTTATCGTAAATAGGAAGAAACCAACTCATGTCACCACTAGACATCCACCTCCAAAATTAATCCTACTTTTGCAAGAAACAAAGCACCATCTTTTCAAAACATAATGCACCTAGGAGACCTAATAACGTTTATCCAAGAAGTAACCATCAAATGGGATGGAACCCTAATATGCAAAACGGTTTCTCTTTTCAAAACTTTGCTCCATGGAATGCATACTCATCTTATCCATACATGTCTAACATGAATGGAATGTTTAACACTAATGGACCCATGAATAAATGGGGACCAAACTTTGAGTTTATTATTGTTTTAGGTGTGCTTAAAGGTCGACCTAGACCCCGATGAATGGGTCAAGGATAGCGGGTGCACGAGGCACATGACCGGCAATAGGATCTATTCTCCACATATGAATCCGTAAATGGAGGTAATGTGGTGTTTGGAAATAGCAAAAGTAGAATCATCGGTAAAGGTACGGTTTCTAACAAATCTCTAACCATTAACGATGTGTGTCACGTAGAAAACCTAAACTTTAATCTCTTAAGTATAGGACAAATATGTGATAAAAGTGCAATGTACTTTTACCGAAACCGTAGTAAGATACTTAAAAATGGCATAACCATAGGAAGAGGAATTAGGAAACATGGAGTCTATGTCATTAAAATCGGTAATGAACCTAAAGACAAACTATGTCTTACCTCTATGGATGATACTTGACCTTATGGCATCGAAGATTGGGTCATGCCAATATGCGACTTCTTCAATCGCTATCATCCAAAGATCTAGTAAGAGATCTACCTAAGTTAAAATATGAACATCATTTTGTGATGCTTGTAATATAGGAAAACAAGCTCACTCGAGTCATAAAGCTAAAAACATGGTGTCCACAACTAGGTGTCTAGAATTACTACATATGGATTTATTTGGTCCATCCGCTATCCAAAGTTATGGAGGCAACTACTATACTTTGGTAATAGTGGATGACTACTCTAGGTATACTTGGACAAAATTTTTAAAGAACAAAACGAAACCTTTAACTATTTTGAAATATTAAGCAAAAGATCCAAAGACAACTAGGAAAACCCATAGTGTCTATTAGGACGGATCATGGTAGGGAATTCGATAATGAAGTGCAATTCGGAGCTTTTTGTGACGCTAATGGTATTACTCACAACTTCTCGGCTCCACGCACTCCACAATCGAATGGGGTAGTAGAAAGAAAGAATAGAACCCTTCAAGAAATGAGTAGAACCATGCTTAACGAACAATCCATACCTCAAAAATTTTGGTGTAATGTTGTTGATACCTCAACATACATACTCAATCGAGTCTTAATTAGACCAATCTTAGGTAAAACTCCATATGAGTTACTCCGAGGCAAAAAGCCTACTTTAAATCATTTTAGAGTCTTTGGAAGCAAATGCTTCATTCTTAACACTAAAGATTACCTTACAAAATTTGATCCTAAATCAACCGAAGGTATCTTTTAGGTTACTCGCCTAATAGCAAAGCCTACGTCATATTAAACAAAGAAACAATGAAGGTAGAAGAGTCATTAAACATAAAATTTGATGAAAGTCCACCCAAACCCTCTCCACCTCTTGTCGATGACGAGATCATAGAAAGTGAAGCTATTGTAATTAAGAAAAGATTAACGAAGAAGATGAACCTTCAATTAGTGAAATCACAAACATTAAAGAGTCCAAAGATCACCCGTAGATAAGGTCATAGGAAAGCTAAGCGAACGAACATTAAGGTCTCAAGTTCAAAACCTAAGTAGCTTATTTTGTTTTGTTTCAACTATAGAACCTAAGAACACACAAGAAGCCATAAAAGATGAAAGTTGGGTAATGGCTATGCAAGAAGAATTAAATCAATTTGTTTATAATGATGTTTGGACACTTGTCCCTCCACCTAGTAATCAAACCGTAATAGGAACAAAATGGGTGTATAAAACAAATTAGATGCAAACGGAGTAGTATCTAGGAACAAAGCTAGACTCGTTGCCCAAGGGTATAACCAACAAGAAGGAATAGACTTTGATGAGACCTATGCCCCGTGGCTAGATTAGAGTCTATAAGAATACTTCTTGCGTATGCTTGTGCTAATGATCTAAAGCTTTATCAAATGGATGTCAAAAGCGCTTTTCTAAATGGTCTTATTAATGAAGAAGTATATGTAGCTCAACCTCCGGCTTCATCGATTTTGAAAACCCAAACACGTTTATAAATTAAAGAAAGCCCTTTATGGTCTTAAACAAGCTCCAAAAGCTTGGTATGATAGACTCAAGTCCTTTTAATTAAACATAACTATACCATGGGGTTAGTTGACAACACACTCTTTACTAAGAAAAGGAGTCACACATAATCATAGTACAAATATCGTAGATGATATTATATTCGGATCCACTTGTCAAGACATGTGTGATGATTTCTCTAAAATCATGCATGACGAGTTCGAGATGAGTATGATGGGAGAACTTAGCTTCTTTCTTGGTCTACAAATTAAACAAGTAGAAGATGGTATCTTCTTCAATCAATCTAAATACATCAAGGAGATGTTAAAGAAATTTGGTCTAGAAGAGTCGAAACCAATTAGGACACCCATGTCATCCGACACCAAACTAACAAAAGATGAAGACGGCGAATCCGTAGATAATACTAAATATCGTGGCATGATAGGTAGTCTCCTCTACCTCACGGCAAGTAGGCGGATATCATGTTTAGTGTGCGCTTATGTGCTAGGTTTCAAGAAAACCCCAAAACTTCACACCTAGAAGCCGTAAAAGAATTTTTAGATACATTAAGGGTACAACACAATTAGGATTATGGTATCCTAAGGGCACGGGTGTAGAAACAATTGTATATGCAGATTCGACCATGCGGGGATTACGTTGATAGAAAAAGTACAAGTGGGGTGTGTACTTTCATGGGATGTTGTTTAACATCGTGGTTTTCTAAGAAACAAACGGCTCTAGCAATATCAACAACCGAAGCCGAGTGCGTCTCACGGCAAAGCATGCCAACAAGCACTATGGATGAAACAAGCGTTAGTAGACTACGACATTCATCTAAGCGACATAGCCATTCTATGTGATAACAAAGGTGCCATCGACTTAAGCAAGAATCCGGTATTGCATTCTCGCACCAAGCATATAGAGATTCGTCATCACTTCTTAAGAGACAATGTTCAAAGGGAACATTTCTATTGAGAAGGTAGCATCCGAAGATAACATAGCCGACGTCCTCACCAAACCGTTGAAGCGGGAACAATTCAACCTACTTCGTCTTGGTCTTGGTTTAATGGAACACACGTCGTAATTTATTTTGACTCTACAAGGTATGTAAACACTAGCCTTCTTCCCTCTGAGTCTAGGATCTCTATTTCACGCACAACTCACAAACAATACGGGAATTTTCAAAACCCAAAGATAAGTTTTTTTTTACTTATAGCTCTCCTACTTTTTATATACACATTTTCAAAGAAAACCTACTTTCACAATGTTTTCTAAAAGGATGATACCTTCCCGTATCAATTTCACAAAAGCAATTTCTCACGTCTAGGACAAATCGCTTTTCATTATTAATACAAAGTAAAACCCGTTTTCATTGCATCTCATGTCTTTTGAATGCTAAAGGGACACATAACTAATATGTGTTTTCGGGTACATTCATTTAAGCTACAATGAATTAGGAGCATTGACAACACAAGATTACGTACTTATGTACTAAATATGTGTTTTCGGGTTATCTCAATAGGATACTTTTATACTTCTAGTTTAGTTTTATTTCGTTTTAGGGGTCGAGATAACCGCAACTCCAAATAGTTTGCATATAGGCACACAATAGGCAAAAATATTTCCAAAAGGAGAATTTTGTCTTGCTGAAACACGGACCCACGGATCCCGGCCTTCATCTTTGGACGGATCCCTCATGGGAAGGATCCGTGGGATCCGTGTATACAGAAGTTGTTTTCAACTTCTATTTTTGTCATTTTGGATGAAATATCCACATTTGTCTTATTTTTGGGAGTATGCTCTTTAATGCTTGTGTTCTCATGATCACATGCCTTGAATTCATATCTAATCATTAGATTTTAATCCACATTTTGGGTCAAGCATTCATTACAATGTGTTGTTTTTCTATATATATAACTCCCAAAATGCTTGCATACTCCATCTCCTTCTCACAAACACACTTCATAATGTCATCCAAAAACCCTTTAGGAGAATCATCTAGTACAAACAATCATGATATCCAAACCTTTGTACTTCCACCATCCAAAATACCACAATCAAATGCTAGGATATCCGCCCGGATTAGTATCCGATCTTGTTGTTTAGCAAAACCAACCTCAAATGATTCATCCTCAAATAACTCACCACAAGATGCTTCCATTATAGCACCACCCTCATCACCAACAAGTACACCAACTTCATCACCACCTAAAATAACTCTCTTGGAACTCCTTAGGACTTCAACAAGATTCACCCAACCTAAAGAAAAAGAAATAGTCTTTTCCACACCCCCCACATCACCCAATACTATTTTTCAAGATCTTGAAACATCACCACCTCTAGCTCCCATCACATTACAAGAACATCTAGGTTCTTTTCCACCACCACATACAAACATTCCGGATTTTGATCCATATTTTCCTATTTTTCCACCACAACTTCCGCATAACTCAAATCAAAACAACCCGAAAACTTCCGCACTCATTACCCACATCACTTACATTGTGAACATTGCCAATCCACTAGGGAAATTGCAATAGAAGTTAGGGAAGAAATGCGTTTCATACTCAACCTCATCCTTGATCGCATCAATACAATTACTCATCAAAACCTCCATCCATAACCTTATGCAAGCATGGAAGGAATCTCTACTACTATTTTTCACTTTTAATATCTTTTTGTCATTTTCAAGAACAAGTCTTGTTCTTATTTTTACATGCTTGTAAGTGGCTTAACTACCACTACAATTTGTCGTTTTATTACAAGGCCTTGTTTACATACCTTGGCTCCATATCTTGTTTCTCGACAACCATAAGATCAATTAAGCATGTTACTAACTTTCTTTTGTAGATTTTTTTCTCTTGACGCCCCAAACTAGGGGGAGCTACCGTCAAGGGGGAGTAAGTAGACTACTTTTTCCTCCAGGGTTAACTTTTGTTTCGACAAAAGGGGAGAAGAAGTAAAACTTAGGAGCTTTCAAAACTTACATCTATTCTTAAGTTTTACTCATCATAACATTATATTTTGTCATCAACAAAAGGGGAGATTGTTAATACAAATAAACCGTAAAAACGTTTATTAATATTTTGCGATCTCTTTGTGTTTTGTTGATAACATATATAATGTTGTCTTAAGTATAATTATAAGGATACATGTTATTTTTGTAAAGCATTTACATATAATCTTTTAAATACAAAATGTAGTAACAAAAGCATTTGTTGTAATAGTTAATTAGGATGGGTAAAATCACAACCCATGGATCTTAACCCATACCCAAAGAGACTTGATACAATGTATACTTAGATACATTGAATCTAGATATAACCCATGGACCAACCCATGACCCATAACCAAAAACCCATGGGCAAAGAGGGCGTTCCACGGATCCCTAGCTTTGTGCTAGCGGATCCCAAGTGGAAGGATCCGTGGGATCCGTGTGAACGGTGAGGAAATTTGCCTATAAATAGAGAGCCATTTCTTCATTCTAACTCACCCCTCTTCTTACTAAATCTCTCATACACTCTCATTCTCTTCTAACATATAGATCACTTGATCTAGAGAGTTGTTCTTCTTTTCTTTCTATTTGTGATTCTCATATAGGTCCTTCTCTAAGGCGAGATCACGAGCATTCTACAAGTCATCCAAGCAAGGGTCCTTGATTGATTTGTCACTCCGCAAGATTTCTGTAGCGAAGATCTTGTATTTGATATTTCACATATTTGTTGTGTAATAGTTGTGTTGGTTTGGTCCACCGTGCTACGGACTCGGTATCTAGCTTTGTACCGGATAAAGTGTAAGCAACGTTGTGAAGGCTTCTCCGCCAAGTGAAGGAGTTTGTTGACATAGTGCTTGAACTCTCGAGTAGGTGACTCGGGGAGTGGAGTAGGGCAAGGAAGGTGTCCTTGTAGCCGAACCACTATAAATCGGTTGTGTCATTTCTATCCCTTATCTTTGTTTATTTACTTACATTATCATTAGATCTATACGTTCTCAACATCCATACGATTTCACATAATATCGAATCTAAAGTTTTTTGAAATCAACTTAAAATCGGCAAAACTATTCAACCCCCCCCCCCTTCTAGTTTTCCACAAAAACCTTCGACTCCAATGCCTCCTCCACCGGGAGCAATGAGTCAAGTTACCAAGGATACAACGGACAAGGTGCATTTCTCAAGCCCACGGCACCAGTACACGTCCCACCTTGGTAATCCAAGCTTTAAGTTCGGAACCCGAAGTTCCAAAGACAAATTCGAGCCGAAATGACTTCCGTCCGGCTCAAAAGTCTAGTCGACTTCCTTACCCATCAAGATTGCATGATGAGAAGCTCAAAGACAAAACCAAAGAGCAAATGGAAAAAATTTTCCAAATTTTCAATGAACGCACTTTGATATAAGCTTCGTTGATGCTCTCGTTCTAATGCCCAAATTTGCATCCACTCTTAAAGGCTTCTTGAGCAACAAAGATAAGTTATACGAGATGGCTAAAACCCTCTCAATGAGCAATGCTCGTGGTCCTTCAAGAAGCTTCCCAAAAGCTTGAAGACCCGGCGTGGTTTTAATCCGTGTGATTTCTTGGGGATGGTTCAATGCTCCGCCTTGGCCAATCTTGGCGCAAGCATTAACCTCATGCCACTTGATAACGCTACACGCGTCGTTCGGGTCAAAGGAACTTCCTTTTCTTCGAGCAAGTTTTATAACACCCTAGGCGGTGAACCTAATCGTTGTAGTGTAGTAATTAGGGTAAGCCACGGGTATTGATATCGTTCTCTAGGGGAATAGGAATGCTAGTAGGGAGTTACTACGCTAAGGTTAAGGTTGAGGAAGATTATTTTTTATCTTTTTTATATTTTATGAAAATGGAAAGGTACGAATTTCGGGTATTGGATTTGGGGGGTTGGTATTTCTACCGATTACTCTACTATTATCTAATTATCTAAACTAAGGTTGTGGGAGTCTATGTCTAATTAATGTGTGCTCGTATGATAGTTTAAAAATGTGTTTACTTAGTTTGTATTACTCCTTAATTATCTCCTATTGATGGTTGAGTGTCACGTCTTATTCCTAGTTGCGTTGTGTTTCTAAAGTTGTAGGGTATCGTTTCTCCCAACTCTTTGAAATTACCAAAGGGTCTTGTCTACAAATCCACTTAGAGATTATAGACTCTACTCTAAAGCGCTCTTCGGATGGTTTAGCCTACAATCACTCGGGTAATCATACTCTAAGGTTCACAAAGATGAATCAAGCATTAAGTACACAACGAATGACCTATCGCATTACTAGATCATTAATCAACTAAGATAAGAAACAACCAATCAATATTCAATAATTAAGTTTCATACTTCCTAAGCAAACACACAAATAAATTAGCCGGACATGGAGAACATGCAAGCATACACACAAATAATCAAAGACATAATTGAATTAATGAAGCAAAGACTTATCTTGGTGTAAGATAGGGTTAAAACCCTAAAATCTTGTACAAGACACCTTAGGTTCGGTTTTAGGTTTTACCCAAAGACTCTCCACATAAAGACCGAAAAATTCGGATTCTATATATAAGATTACAATTGCGACGGCGTCACCTTATGTTTAGTGACGCCGCCGTGTCGCCGCCATTAGGGTTTCGTCTTGGCCACGTTAACCTTGCGACGGCGTCACCTTATGTCCGTGACGCCGTCCTCTTGACTTCCGGCGTCGTCGGATCGCATCTAGGCCGTCCCGAGTAGCGACGGCCTACTCTTTCACAACTAGACGCCGTCTCTTGAAAACACGAGTTTTGAGTTCGACCGTCATAATAATTCTCCGGACGCGTCGCAAATAGCTCTGACGCCGTCGCCTTCTACATTCGCGTTGTGAGTGTCTCGATTTCGACTTTGGCCATTTTCTTCATATATTCGCGCCTTTTCGTCCAAATAAGTGCCATTCCAGCATTTTGCCTTCACGAGACCTAAAAAGTGAAAAGGAGCGATATTAAGCAATAACGGATACAAAGTGATCAAATAAGGACTTAAATGACCCTCAAAATGGTACCTTTTAAAACCTTATCAAATATCCCTACACTTGTTATTTGCTTGTCCTCAAGCAAATGTGCTTTAGCCAATTAATTTATAAGTTAGGGTCATTCAGCATTAATTCAAAACGGTCCATAACACATATAAGCCCATGAAAGTCATAACAAGCACGGAATTACATACTAGCACCTCACATGGGGTGTTTGGATACTCACATCTCTCTCAGGTGTATAAATGAAATATAACAATATAGGAAATGGAAGATAAACACTCATTAACCGGTCCTAGTACATAGATTACCATAGGCTTGAGAATAGATCAAACCTCCATCGCTTTGGCGTAAGCACCTAGGAAAGACTATCAAAGAGGTCTTTTAAAGGGTTGTAATGTTAGGCTTACGGTAGGGATATAAGGGTTTGGTGGGATAGGCTATTTAGTGGTGGTAAGTCAAAAAATCTTTATGTTAACTGCATATGAAGAATGGCGTTGCTAAGCCAAGACTCGACACTCTAAACTCTAGATAACGAAATAAACAAACATAAATTTAAAGGATAGATGTAGGATGGTAGCCGTATATATATATATATTTTTTTTTTTTATCATACACTTTACTCTACCATCCTCTAAGATAACATCAAAATACTAGGGATTTATAAGCATATCCCTACACTTGAGTTTTATTATTCTAACACTAATTTGACCCGAATCGAAAAGATCAAAACACTTGGGGTACATTATTACGTAAACAAAGGGAATTTGAATTTAACGTTCCCTTCCGTCATTTCATAAACTTTAACTTTTCCCATGAATCCCAATCATCCCAAAGCGTATACAAAGGATATGACTCGACTTAGCAACTTATGCAAGCAACTAGATAATTGAACTAAGGGTTTAGGGTGATAACAAACATTTGCACTAAAAGTGAGTGCATAAGGGGTAGGCTAAGGCGATTTGGGTGTATATTTGGGGTGGGGTGTAAACAATGCTTTTCATTGATATTCGGAAAACCGAAATATCACGAGAACCGCGAAAAGGATAGGCTCGAGGGGTTAACTAGGGTATCGTGTACTAAAGATGAGTACAACGCAAAGGGTGTGGGGAATTACTCAACCGATGTGGAAGAAGTAATTATATTACGGTATCAAACAAGGGTTATCCTAATGCCTCTTATCATTTAGTTATTCCTAACTACACAAGTGTAGCCTCACTTGCGATCTCGGAATGCATCACAAAACAAGTTCTAGAATCTAATATACTACCGGTTCACACTCTAAGCATTAAAGATGAATGCTTTAATTCCTACTAATCTAAGGGCGATCCTCACATTTGGGTGGAATTTGGGTGGTAAGGGTTTTGTGCTAGTCATATAACTTCCTATCCATGAGACGCTTTTGTTAAGACTAATGGCCCACTCCTATATGTCATGAAAAATTTTAAATTTTGTGCCAAAATTACCCTAACCGACATTTCTCATGGTTTATTACACAATCACAATTGGACAAAGCAAATAGTCAAGGATAAGCATAGTTTCAAAGTTCCGTTTATTTTCCTCCTACACTTAAACCGAACATTGTCCCCAATGTTCCCGAAAGTATCAAAGTTATAATAAAAGAAGGTAATTAAAATGAAAGAAACTAGTACTCCCCGATTAGCTCGGTAGGATCCGTAAAGTGGTGGTTAAATTCTTTTCAAGAAGAATTATTGCGTGAAAAGCTCCTTCCAATCTTATGTAACTTCTTCTTGACAAACTAAACCTCGCACACTTGAAGAAAACAAGCGAAACCTTCGCGTAAAATCGGTGGTAATAATATATATAAGACTCGATTTAAACTAGGATATAATGCTTGTGGAATGGATGTTTCTGAATTTCTAAGAAAATTAAGACACGAAAATTCCAAAATTTATAAGTAGCTCGAAAATGAGAAAAAGTAATCGATGTTTTACTCCTTCCGGCGCCGTCAAGTTGCAATCTCGACGCCGTCAGTTATCCTGACAAAAAGCGGTGCGATTTTGGAAAAATTTACGGAAAATTTACATCTTTAGAATCAAAAATTTACGCAAAACATCCATTATGACTCGATACAAGCATTTGACTCGAACAAACAAACATATATATCTTTTAGTTAATTGTTATTCTCATGTTTACGTTTCTTTTGAAAACGTGTGTAATCCTCCCCACACTTATCCCTTATGTAAAATACCTTTATATGTAATTAAGGCGAAGTTAAAAACAAAATAAAGCATTTTACAAATTTAAACATGAGGATAAACAATTAATAAAAGATATATGACACTAACAAGCAAACAATTAAGCATGGGTTGCCTCCCACGAAGCGTTTTTCTTTATTAAAGAGTCTTGTAGCTAGACTCGTAGTCATGCTCCTACGTTGCCTCACGCATCCTTAATGAGAATTCAATCATGTTGACAAAATCTTCATCGACTCTATACCTAGGCCCTAAAGTCAAGCAATCCTTATAATAATGCCTCCTTCTTTCCCACATGAATTTATAACCTTTTTCAACATCTTCCTTGCTTTTGTCCTCAAAAGCTTTGGCGTTGTCTCGATCATAAATGGACAAGTGGCCATACTCGGTTGTTTTCAAGGCATCCTATAGGTGATCTCATCGGTTCCTTCCTTGAACCTAACCGTTCCATCATGCTTGTTATGGCTCATTCTAGATGTTTCAACAAGCGGTTTCCTAGCACTACTTGGGATAAACTATAGTCAATGACGCATCCTACATCTTCTAGAACCATAAAATCAACTAGGTAGGTGAAATTTCCTATAAAGACATGCACGTCCTTGACTCTTCCCACAAAGTTACAAACTCCTCCGGATACTTAGGGTCTCTCCGATATTGAGTCGCTCATTCATAATGTCATTGTAGATGCAGATGACATTACGTTAATGGGGATTCCGTATCTATGTAAGCGTGGTCGACACTCCTATATCCGATCATACAAGGATTTTTAGGTTCGAGTTTCCTCTCCTAATCTTTGGGCATATCCTAATGATGGGTGATCGTGGATTATTGATTATGTATTGATGGTACGCAACTTCTTCCTTAGTGGGGTAAAGATTGAAGTAAGCACTATTTTCCACATCCACGTTGTTGTTTATCATGCCATTTTCGACCATCGCTAATCATTGAGCCAACTATAGCGTGACGACTACTTTCTCAACGGCTTCCCTAATTGTACTATCAAATATTTTACGCAAATCACGAAGGTCGGTGTTTCTACTCACATATAAACCCGACGGTTGTGTTGGTTATTAGGTTGGGTTTGAGTGGCATTGAAATTTTTGTGTTGGGTTATTAAGTGGTGGTTGGTTATCGTTCTCCATGATGAAGAGTGATGGGGTTACAAACAAAGGTTACGAAGAAGGGGATAGACTAAGAGAAATCTAAAATGAGAAAAAGTTTACTTGATAGGAATCAAGCAAAGAAACCTAAACGAGGTGGACTACTAACTAGCTATTCTATTCCCGGCAGCGGCGCCAAAAACTTGATAACGCTACACACGTCGTTCGGGGTCAAAGGAACTTCCTTTTCTTGAGCAAGTTTTATAACACCCTAGGCGGTGAACCTAATCGTTGTAGTGTAGTAATTAGGGTAAGCCACGGGTATTGATATCGTTCTCTGGGGAATAGGAATGCTAGTAGGAGTTACTACGCTAAGGTTAAGGTTGAGGAAGATTATTTTTTATCTTTTTATATTTTATGAAAATGGAAAGGTACGAATCTCGGGTATTGGATTTGGGGGGTTGGTATTTCTACCGATTACTCTACTATTATCTAATTATCTAAACTAAGGTTGTGGGAGTCTATGTCTAATTAATGTGTGCTCGTATGATAGTTTAAAAATGTGTTTACTTAGTTTGTATTACTCCTTAATTATCTCCTATTGATGGTTGAGTGTCACGTCTTATTCCTAGTTGCGTTGTGTTTCTAAAGTTGTAGGGTATGCGTTTCTCCCTAACTCTTTGAAATTACAAAAGGGTCTTGTCTACAAATCCACTTAGAGATTATAGACTCCTACTCTAAGGCGCTCTTCGGATGGTTTAGCCTACAATCACTCAGGTAATCATACTCTAAGGTTCACAAAGATGAATCAAGCATTAAGTACACAACGAATGACCTATCGCATTACTAGATCATTAATCAACTAAGATAAGAAACAACCAATCAATATTCAATAATTAAGTTTCATACTTCCTAAGCAAACACACAAATAAATTAGCGGATATGGAGAACATGCAAGCATACACACAAATAATCAAAGACATAATTGAATTAATGAAGCAAAGACTTATCTTGGTGTAAGATAGGGTTAAAACCCTAAAATCTGTACAAGACACCTTAGGTTCGGTTTTAGGTTTTACTCCAAAGACTCTCCACATAAAGACCGAAAAATTCGGATTCTATATATAGGATTACAATTGCGACGCGCCACCTTATGTTTAGTGACGCCGTCGTGTCGCCGCCATTAGGGTTTCGTCTTGGCCACGTTAACCTTGCGACGGCGTCACCTTATGTCCGTGACGCCGTCCTCTTGACCGACGTCGTGCGGATCGCATCTAGGCCGTCCCGAGTAGCGACGGCCTACTCTTTCACAACTAGACGCCGTCTCTTGAAAACACGAGTTTTGAGTTACGACCGTCACAATAATTCTCCGACGGCCGCAAATAGCTCTGGCGCCGTCGCCTTCTACATTCAAATGTTGTGAGTGTCTCGATTTCGACTTTGGCCATTTCTTCATATATTCGCCTTTTCGTCCAAATAAGTGCCATTCCGACATTTTGCCTTCACGAGACCTAAAAAGTGAAAAGGCGATATTAAGCAATAACGGATACAAAAGTGATCAAATAAGGACTTAAATGACCCTCAAAATGGTACCTTTTAAAACCTTATCACCACTCTCGGTATGGAAGAAGCTGCTCTTCCTAAACTTACATCCACTTGTATGACACTCGAGCTAGCGGACCGTACCATAACTCGTCCACTTGGGATAGCCGAGGATGTCGTGGTGAAAGAAGGAAAGTTTCACTTTCCTCACGACTTTGTTGTAGTAGACTTTGATGCAGATCCTAGAGTTCCCTCATCTTGGGAGAGCTTTCTTGAGAGCGAGCCGTGCTCTAATTAATGTATTTTTGAAGAGTTGACCATACGGGTTGACAACGAAGAACTCACGTTTAATATCAACTAGAACTCCAAACCTCTATCCAAACATAGTGTTGCCACAATTGATAAAAATCAAAGAATCAATGCAACACTCTCAAATTTCACGGTTAAGAGGAGTCACCAAAAGCGTCTTTGAGCTAAAAGCTTTGAAAATCAACCCCGGTTCAAACAAATGGTTTGAAAGTTGTACCAAGGAAGTAAAGAGTGTTCTTGATGATGATGATCTAGAATCGGAGACTTTATCGGAAGTGGTGGAAATTGCTAGCTCTAAGAGCACACCACTTGTCCCACCTCTGAAATTAGTTTATCGTATCGAGTTTGTTAACTCTGTGGATGAAACCAAACTCTCTTCAGTTTCATCTGGATTGGATGATGATGTTTGTGATCCAATGGGATACATTCTTCCCATTGAAGAATTGCTCAAAAATGATCCATCATCTCCTAGTCTTATTATTTCCGACTCTTCCATCCCTTCTCTCACTCCGGATGAGGAAGATGACAACTTTTGGAATGAAGTCGATGCCTTTCTTAGTGATGAGTCGATTCCAACATGAATTGATAATACTTACTTTGATTCGGAGGGACATCCTTTTTGGAAAATCTGTTGATTGAAGAACCGTTTCCAACCCTCCCTACCGGAATTCATTGACAATCACCATACAAACTTCAAGACTAAGCTTAAAAATGTCAAAATGGTGATTTGCTTTTTACCGATGAGGAATGGACTTGCATTCTCATGCACATCTTTATTCCATTCTTCACGAGATGGTGTGGTTGCTCTTTCCTTTCTCTTTCGGAATGAGGACACCATCTTTGACCCAGTATCATCCTTTATAGTTTCTACTATTAACAATACCGCGGTTGTATCTCGTCGGTGTGGAACTTTCGATGTTCATATGTTTATTAACACGTGAGCGAAAGTCCGATCGAGATTGGTTTTCCATGTTGCTTCCCAAGAACAAGCGAATACGGGTCGAGTCAAGCTAGCGACTCGGGAATCAAAAACAAGAGTAACACTATATGGGTTTCACCGTATTTCGACTTCTTTCTATTTTCTACCACCCTAGTGTGGGGAGTTGCCCCACCGTTGAATATAAGTTTTCATCAAAAAAAAAAAAAATCAAATTCCAAAATAATGGCCGTAGTATTTCCCTTTTCGTTCTATGTTTCGGCATAACATGCGGTACTTTGAATATTGAGGGCAATATTCATTTCTAGTGTGGGGGAATTCTCACGAATTTTATCATGTAATTATACCACCCAATTCCCCATTTTTGGCCAAAATTCTTTTTGCAGTAAGTGTTTTGCACTTACTCACTTCTGATTATCGATCGCCATGTCTAATAAACAAAAGGATTGGATAATCCAGAGCAAATGGCTCTTGGTAAAGATATCTCAAATCCGTTGACGGCTTGCAATTTGCCCAAAATTGTATGGTGTTCGACTCACCATATCTTTAATTAGTGAAGAGTTGGCTAGCCCGCAAGTTTATGGCTTGTGGTAAAGGCGATTGGAAACGATAATTGGTAATCGACTCACCAAAGATATTTTATCTAAGAGTTGGCTAGTCCGAGCAAACCGCTTACGGTAAAGACAAATCAAAACCGTTGAAAGTCGGTGGTTTGCTCAAAATCATTTGGTTATCGATGTACCAAGGTTCTTACTGAATCGAAACATTTGGCTACTCCGAGTAATGGCTTTTGGTAAAGAGATTCAAATCCATTAAGTTTTCTCAAAAGATTGCTAGGGACTAGCAATATTTTAGTGTGGGGATTGATGAGTGTGTAAATACTCATCATTTTTGTTCCTTCTACACTGCAAAAACAATAAAACACTTTGAAAAGTCTCAAAAGACAAAAAAAATATTTAGATTGTATTTTATGCAATAATTGTCAAAATCTAGTCCCCGGTTATTCAAAACATGTAACTTTTCATAAAAGGCCCTCGGGAATTTTAAGTTGTCAAAATTAGCCTTATAAAATTCAATTTTGCAAAATGGCAACTTTAGTCCCCGAAATTTCAAAGATTGTGAAATTACCCCGGACATTTTAATTTGAAAGTTATTATTTTTGGTCCTTGGGAAAATTAAACTTGTCATAATTGGTCCCTATGATGAATATTGGATAATTACAGTTTCGGTCCCTTGGTTTTTGTGGAATTGCAATTTTGGTCCTTGTTATTTAATACCAAATCCAAACCTAGCTTGAACCTTGAACTTGACCCTTGTGGACCTGCCAAATAAGACCCATGAACCTCCCCTATTAATAAAACACTGGTCAAAGCCAGTCAACCCCCACGTTTTTTCCTCCAAATCCATCTCCTTCACCTACCCTCTGCAATTCCAACTCCCACAACCATACCTCCAGCTCACAACCCCTCACCTTATCCCTTCCACCTCAACAACAAAACAAGAAGCATTAATTGCTTCTTTCTTCCATCCAAGTTATCAGCCCAGTTGCAAAAGAATTTTTGGCGCCAAAATCGAATCCACGGCCAATATCAACTCCAATCATCCAATGGCTCGATTCTTGGTGGGATATGCTCGAGAGAGAGAGGAACCCTAATCTTCACATATAAAAAAAAAGAAGCGGGAATGAAGAGGGAGTTAGCTTAATATAGTTTTATTTTCGTAGGTAGTGTAATTTTAGTTTTCGGTAATAATTTTCATTGAAATATTGTTGTACTCGGTTTCCTTAGTGTATTTTGAACCTTATTTACCTTTAATTACAAGTAATTTTCACGAATTTATATTTAGCATTTATCTAGTGAAATTGACAACTTCAGCGATAAGTGTTAAATGTTGTAGTTTATTGTTCATTTCATCTCAATTCAGTTCACTTATGAGTTTTAAGGCTTTTGGATCATTAAAATCGGTTTAATTCAAGTTTAGCATAAAATCACAAAATCTCAATAAATAGGTCATAAAATATAAAATCGGTGTTCAAGGAAGTTTGAGCAAGAAGCTTGGTGGATTCTGGATTTATATGGTACTAGTGCCTCAAGGGAGGCTATAGGAATTGTTCTTGGGCCTTGGTTCTCAGTTGTGAGCTTTGAAGCAATTTGTAAGCTCATTTCTTGATTTTGGACATTTACTGTAGAAGTGCTTGTACACTGTGATCTCTGTGCTTATATGCTTCTTTGGTGTAGTTAAGTAAAGTTATTGCTTAAAATAGACTGCTTGATCGTTAAAATCCTTTGTTGCTTTAAATTTCATTTTCACTGTTAAAATAACATTATAATAATTTATGGGTTTGTGACGTTATAACTGGTGTTTCTGTGTTTCATTTAACCTCTCACATCATATTAGGACCTTGTAATTCAGTTTTATAGTCTTAATCAGTGGAATCCTTTAAAAATCATAAAACCATCCATATAAAGGAGTGTTTGGATTGATAGATTATCCGAGTTTAAGGTGTTGTTAGTGGTTAAGTTCATTGCATTATAGTAGTATAAATCTATTTAGTACTCTTATCTCATATATTGGCATCATAAGTACTCTAATAGTCAAAATTGTTTTTAATCTGCTCTAGTTTCTATTTCAAGAATATTCATTAGTACATAGCTTGCATATAGGTTAAGTAGTTAAGTTAGCTTATTCTAGGTTTATTTTATCATCAAACATCATAATCAGTTCACAAATCAAGCTTAAAATTCATTTTGGTCAAAGTTTCATTTCTGTCACAAAAAGTCAAAAGTGGAAAATGTGATTTTTGCAAAACTTTGTGGATTTTTCATTTGCTCATTTCTGATCCAAATCTGTTGAAATTTTGGGATAAACAACTTCAGTTGGTCAAGTTTTCAAATATCATTTTTGTGGAATTTTAGGAATTTTCTATCAACTCTGAATTAGTCAGTGCAAACAACTAGATATTGTCTGTGCACTCAAGATACATCGAGTTGGTACATGCAACTCTGAGTCCTCTCCAAGCTTCATTATAGCTTGTTATGGGCTGAAATTTGGTACATAATCCCTTTGGTTGGTGGTCTTGAGGTCCTGAACTGGTTTTCACTTTGGCTTATTAGATAAGCTGGCACAAGTGCTTAAAGTAGCTAGTTAGGGCCGTTTGGTGTGTTGAGACTTGAATTCTGGTCTCGAGCTTTTTTTCGGTAGCTTGTGCTTTTTAGGTCCCAATCCGTTGCATTAGCTCATTTTAGGTTAGATTTAGGCTTTAGTAGCTTATGGTAGCTTTTGGATAGCTTATTGCTTATTTCAGTGCTTATTCATATTAGTAGCGTGCCCAAATCATTGTTGTTGTGTTCCAAATTGGTTTTGTTATTTTCCTGCATCTTAGTATTATTTTATATTATTCTGGAAGTTTTCTTATTTTTTCATGGTCTTTTGATATTTTTCTGCATTTAAATTGAGTTTTAAGCATTTTTAATTAGCATTTAATTCAAATAAATCAGAAAAAGTTTAAAAAAATATGTTTTCAATTTTCCTAGATTAAGATAAATATAAAAAGCCAAAAAAATATTTTTCCATAATTTTCCTAGTTTAAATAGTAATTTTTAGCAATTTAATTAGTTTTAAATAGTTTTTAAATCATAGAAATTAGAATATAAATCAGAAAAATACAAATTCAATTTTCAAAAGTTTGTTTAGTTATTTTAGATTTTTAAAAAATAGTTTCATAATTTTCTCACTTGGTTTCATAATTTTTAGATAATTAGTTTAATTTTTAAAAATTAGAAATTAGTTTTTAATTCATATAAATTCAAGAAAAATCCTAAAAATTAGTTTTAATTCTTAAATAGTTTTCAAATATCATTTTAGTTTAAAAATAAATTTAGATCATAATTAGGACTTAGGATAGGCATATTTGCATTTTATTTTACGCTTACATAAAATTCAGTAAAACGACGCGTTTTGGGTTTTAATCGTTAAACGATTTTAAATATAGAATTAAAATGACTTCAAAGTCTTTATTAGATTTAATTTCCTTAGTGTAATCAATCATAACCCCTTTCCTGTTCAATATCACCCGATCACTACGTGTTTAGCTATTCAATCGCACAGCCCGTTGGGACTTAACGACCCGGGGAAACACTAAACTCCTCTGGACTTAATTGCATTTTGTTCCGTCATCGACTTTTATGGTTGACCATTCACAAGTGGTTGACTAATAAAAGATAGACCGTTCGGGACGAATCAATTATCATCTTTAGTTCGATAACACCGTCCAACCGAATTCCAATAAAACAAACAGCTTGAAAACCCTTGAAGTATCTGTAACACACCTCTGACCTATACATAAACATATGATATTTTCAGTAAGAGGATGTTTGTTGTAGTTTATTTACAAGGCTTATGAACTTATGTAACTTTGGAAAAGTTCACAAGTTCAGCTTATGAGCTGATAAAGTTGAGTGTATGACCTTAAATAAGTCATAAACTCAACGTTAGTTGATACGCTCATAAGTAAATAAAAGGGCCTATGAGCTTTTATCAAATTTACATATGTTTGGCAAAAAGATTTTTGAAGCGTGTAGGAGTGTTAGCTAAATCAAATTTACATATGTTTGGCAAACTAACTCATTCCTAGATGATTTTCTTCACAAGTGAAGATATTGTTTCTAAACTTAAATAATCGCCTCTAAATCAACACTAGAGTACACTATTCTCATAATCTATCTTTTACGCAAACTAACTCATTCCTAGATGATTTTCTTCACGAGTGAAGATATTGTTTCTAAACTTAAATAATCGCCTCTAAATCAACACTAGAGTACACTATTCTCATAATCTATCTTTTATGCAAACTAACTCATTCATAGATGATTTTCTTCACAAGTGAAGATATTCTTACAAACTTAAATAATCGTCTATTGAACATCAATATCTCTTATTTTTTGCACTTCTAGTATAAATAAGTACACTAGTAAGATCAAAGCTTCAATCCTTGCTCATAATTTTCACATGTGAAGATATTCTTACAAAACTTAAATAATCGTCTATTAAACATCAATATCTCTTATTTTTGCACTTCTAGTATAAAAAACATGCTAGTAACATCAAAGCTTCATTCCGTTGAAAATTTTCACACGCAAAGATATTCTTACTTAATTTAAATAATCATCTATTAAACGTCAATATCTCTAAATTTTGCACTTCTAGTATAACGCTAGTAACAATTTTCACACGCGAAAATATTCTTACTTAATTTGAATAATCATCTATTAGTCATCAATATCTCTATTTTTTCACTTTTAATATAAAGAATCTGGTAGTAACATTAAAGCCTGATTCCTTGCTGATAATTTTAACGCTTGAAGATATTCTAACTAAACTTAAATAATCGCTATTAAACATCAATATCTCCTAACCGGACGCCGTAGTCAACGCCAAAGATTAAGATCAAACACTAACAGGGCGCTTAACTTTAACTAAAATCGAGACAAAAAGGCAACATATCTAAAAAAAATCAATTACAAAGACATCATATAGCATCTTCACATGTGATGCAATAGAAACACAGTAAAAACAAATATTTTGTAATTACAAACAGTAATGACAGTAATATAATAAATTAATTGAAAATAAGTACCAATATTAGCGTTCAAATCCACATTAGTGCACCGTTTCAACAGGATTTCGATTGAAGGTTGATTTACCGAGAGATCCATCATCACAAGATTGTTAAAAAGTTATAATTTTTATTAGATTATATAAGAAAAACATCAATTAAATAGTCAACATCGCAGTCAACGCCGGAGATTAAGAAGGAAACGAGGAAGAAACCACGGGCATGATTGTTGAAAACCGCCGGAGATTAGGTGTGATTGGTGATGATTAACATGGTGAATACTGGTTACCGGGGTGAAGTGGTGATTCGTGGTGAAGACTAGTGGTTGATGGTGATGGTGATAAACACCGGTTGTATAATCTGAGAGAGTTTTTTTTTTTTTTTTTTCACACTAGAGAGAGAGAGGGACTTTATTTTCAGAACCTTGTTTAAGTGCGAGAACTGCGAGAACCTCCTCTAAACCAATCAAATCTTTTTAATATTAAATATATTTTTTTAAAGCAAAAGGGTATAATAGTAAATGACATTTTTATATTATTTTTAACTTTTTTAATTAAATCCCGATTTTTAAACACCCTTAATTTTTATTTTTTATTTTTAATACAACATACATGTTTTAAAATTGATTTAGTGCATATGTGTTTTTAGAAATTAATTTTTCATTTTAGTTTTTGGAATAATTTTTTTGACATACATGTTTTTCAAATAATAAGGTGCATATGTGTTTTTTATGTTTTTTTTTTTTAATAATGTAAATTTATGACAAACCAAGAACATAAATGTTAAACACAAAATTCGATATCGATTGAAATACAATTAAAATACAAATTTTTAAAAGAAGAAATACATGATGAATCTATTCAAATAATATTAAACACAAACGGACATATGTGCACACTCATTGTTATCAACAATATTAAAAGTCGAACATATCGAGTGAAATACAATTAAAATACAAATTTTTAAAAAGAAGAAATACATGAATCTAATCTAATAATATTAAACACAAACAAACATATGTGTATACTCATTGTTGTCAACATTTTTAGAAGTCGAACATACATGCACACTCGTAACCGTCAACAGTTTCAGAAATCGGACATATGTGCACACTCGTTATTTGCAATATTTTCAGAAGGCGGACAAATATGCGCACTCGTTGTCATCATTCTTTTAATTCAGTTACACCTGATACAAATAAAAAAAATTGCCATAAAAATTAGGAAAACTAAACACAACTAGCATATGCACGTATAAAACATATATGCACACTCGTTTACATTTATTTTGTATTAACCTTGAAACACATATACACAACCTTTTTCACTATTATTTTCTATACCATTATTTTGTATTAACTTTTAAACACATATGCACGTACAAAACATATATGCACCATGCACGTATCAAACACAAAACACATATGCACACTCTTTTAATTGATTTTTTACGGCTACTACGCTCATAAAGAGTGACCTAAATACAGTACTGATATTTTCTATACAAGTAGAATATGTCATAAATCATAAAGAGTGCTACAATCTAAAGTAAGAATATGGATCGAGGAACTTACTTAAATATTGTACTTATATTTTTTATACAATATATCTTTTTTAAAGAGCATAACTACACTAAATAAAAGGAATGCAATATGTCATAAATCATAAGTGACCAACTGAAGATAAGGAATTGCTAACTTCCGAGAACTTTTAATCCACTGAGAACTTTTAATTTAAGTTTTAGCCCAAAAAAAATATATAAACCCATTAAAGTAATAAAAATCCTGTTTTGAAAAGCTCTTGGCTCCACGGCTCAACCCATTATCAAAACTACCGGTCGGTGGGTTTATATAGAAAATATTATAGAACTTTAATGGGTCTAATGGCTGGCTCCAACCTTCTTCTATAATAAAAAGCCATGAAAAGCAGATAAAATTTCAATGTAAATCACAAAACCACAAAGGCCATCACATGCACACGATTAAAATATTATAGAAGTTGAATGAATATATAGATCTAATCAATTAGACTAGCAAACCTTTTAAATGCAACTTGAATCAGAAGCCTCATCTCATCCATCATGATTCGCTTTTTTAAGATTAAATCTCGGGCAACATGTCATTGAATCAGAAGCCTCATCTAATTAATTACCAACGCATCAAATAGAAGAAAAAGAAAACGTGCGTTACAGAGAGAGGCTGCTAGGTCATTGTAGGGGATGGAGGCGGTTATATGAAAAAGATAAAGAAGAAGATGTGTTTTATTTTTTGCAACTGATTTGAGATTCAATATCCAATTAATAAGAGACGGTTTAGAAAAAAAGTTTATCTGTAATCCCTAAAATACCCTTTGATCGTTTTTAAAAGTTAACCTAGTCTTTCACTTTATTACATTTATGACACAAGTCATTTTGACCCTTGATCAACTAATCCAATGGCTAAAAAGCAGTTCTCGCGTTTAAAGTGGGTTCTGAAAATAAATTTTCACTATATATACATATATATATACACACACACACACATATATATATATACTAGCTTAGAGACCCGTTGACACCGGGTTAGTTTTTAAAGAAATAGATAAATGAGATGGTAATAAAAGTAATAAATTTTAAATTTAAAATATGTTTGAGTCACAATCGATTTACAACCATCGCGTTGCCAATCTAAAATAGATTGACTCGAACATAAATGATGTGTATATCATCAACGTTTAATCTTTTATTGGTTTACTTGGTGTGGAATTATGAGATGTACACACACTACATTTCCCTCATGAAGGCAAACATATGTTTCATTGCAGTTGCCACCTCACTGTAGAACACATAAGTTTGGCATCCATGAAAGGCTTCACATGTGCAATGATCTTGTTATATGAGATAAAAGGCTACATTTCCTTTATGAATGCATGATTTTGAATCCTTCTTCAGCAGCCAACCTCACACAAGTTTCCAAAAGATGCCATCCATAGAAGGCATCACCTTATACCTCTAATATCCATCCATCTCTATAACTCCCATACACCTCATATAATCCCAGGCTCCAACACCCCAAACCTTCAAACAACCATTCATTCTGAGATAACCAAACACCCATATAGTCATTTGTAACACTGTTCCATTACTTCCTATTTCTATCTCCACTCGTATATGTAAATCTAAAAAATGATATAAAACATGTCATTTATATAGTTGTATACCATTTGACCCGTTCCCTTTTTAACTTGAATATAGTGTTATCAATATCAATCATTAATACATTGCTTGGTATGTACCTCCGATAAAGTCAAAAGTAAACTATATATCATGTAAATAATGAGCTTGCGTCTTTAGACATCTACTCAATCTTTGGCACAAAGACTTTAGTGTTTCTACGATACATCGGCCCTTGTCACTTGAATTGTGTTCGCAACTCTAACCACCACCTCACATATGACTTTATGTGTTAATGATAAGCTCAACCTGCTAAAAAATAACAATTTTCAATAATAAGTTTCCATCAAATGCATTAATTATAAGAGTACTAAAATACCAAGCCACCATATTTAAAAGTTATATATTTTGCATCATTAGTAAAATAAGGTACGCATTTTCAAATCTTGAATATAGATTTAATATATTAGCACATTCCATCTAACAGTACAGCCCTGCATCAATAGGGGATATAACACTAATTTTCACTTTTAGTCCAAGTACGTTTTATATGAGCCAACTTGGGTTTTATAATTATGTAGCGGTACAATATTTGAGCTGAATTTGAATGGTCTATAGTGGTATTTAATTTGAGTCAAATGTATTTTACCTGTGGTTGGAGCATCCGTTTATCACCATCCTAAAATCACGACAACCCAATTGAAAAATGATTCACAATAAAACTAATGCATGTATAAATATCAATGAACCCATATTACCTTGTAGTTAGATTTTTTATTGAACCATTGACCCTTTCTTCCGTATTTTGTTTCCGGTATTAGTATACGATGACCTTGTTTCTTGTATTGGAAGTTATATTAAACCGAAAAGCATGACCATTTTATCCATAAACACTTGAAGTTAAGAAACCACCACCATCCTGTTGACACCAAAAAATGTTATCCAGTAGCTATAATTAACAAAAATCCTAAAATAAATACTTATTATCTTTATGGAGATAGTAGTTAATGACCCCATAAAATGACCTTGTCTTGTTGTCCATTTTCAATTAACCTACAATTTTGAATAAAATATACTGGTGAAACATTGATCATAGCGAAATTACTTATAGATAAGAGATTATATTTTTGTAGATACCTTTCACGGAAATATTTGATGTCTGACAATTCAGTTTATGTTATAGTGTCTTTGCCATTTATAAGGAACAACTTAGTTCCCCTGTATCCATTTTGGACAATCATTTTCTTTGTGTAAACAACAATATAAGTAAAGACGTATGTTTTAGTGGGTATCTGTTTATTGAAACTGAATGTAAATTCTTTTTGGTATAATACTATTGATTGAAACTTACTGTCCCATAACTTCATCATTGCCAGTTGAATAACTGCAATGACTTTACCATGATTAGCAGTTGAGATTCAAACTCACTAAACTGTTCCGCATAAGATCCCTACAAAGTTACTACATCCAATTCGTTGCCCCTAAAACAATTATGAGAGTTATGACAAAGATCCCCACATTATGTGAATTTTCATGAGATTCCAAAGCAAAAGGTATGGAAAATGACTTACCCAACATCCGGAGTGTCAATGGTTTCTTTTACCGACTTTCCATTTTGTCATAGTTGTCAAGTGCTTCACACGACAACCCGTCCTATAACATCTGTAAACATCAAGCAATCAAAAACATGAAGGTGCTTTTGTTACATGATTAATTTGGGAGACATCAAATGTGTTAATTATAAAACAATAGATACCAAACTATCCCACTTCCTCATTTAGCAAACTGGTTATTGTTTTAAACAGACAAAACTCAAAGCCATGGACCGATCCAGTAAAATCAGTACACTTTTCTAGTATAGTATTCGAAAGAAAATTCAGACGGAGTCCTTCGATGACCATTCGATATTGGTATTACATTATGAGTGTGGGCACACTTCAAATTTTAAAGCCACCTGGTTTTACACAAAAAAATGGTTGTATAAAGTGTCACAGTGAATAAGGAAGGAACCTGGCCCATATTAGTATTTTATTTGTAATGGCTTGAACATGAACGCTGAATGAGGTCATATGGGGATGGGCATAGCAGTTCCACCCGAAAAATTGCAATATGTTTGTTGTCCAATGACTCCCATTGTTCTTCCAGTTCCTAATATGCCTACAAAATGGAATTACACTAATTAGGGGTGTTTGGCCAACTGCACTAATGTACTGAAAATCCTATTAAATAGTACTAAGAAGAAAAACTTTTATGGCAAATACAAGATCACTCTTAACCTCAACTCCCACATTTCAAAGTCATATAACTCGTCACACCAAAACATGTATGTATATCATGCTCAACACACCCTAATGCAACCTCTATCAGCCTATTTTCTTATGCAACTATTTTCCAACATTTACTGGAATAGCAAAAAGATAATAACCCGATGCATGGGTGATGTTGTGGCTACACGGCAACAAAAGATGGCTTTATATTATAAACTAAAGTAGCTGCATCGACGTCCAGATTTTTAATGCATTACAAAAGATACATGTGGAGTTATAAACCTACAGCTCCTCATACTAATCTTTTGTGGGCTAATTTCAAGTTTCTTTGGCAATATATTAATGCATTACAAAAGATACACGTGGAGTTACAAAAGATATGGTCATCTATTAAATTCAAAAGTATCATTTTATTTGTGAACTGTATTAACATAAGGGCATCTAAACACCTAAAAGAGAATAAAACTAACGAAGCTACAAATACACGAAAACACCAGGATAATTGGTGTTAATCTGTTGCATCTTTCTAATGAGTTCAATCACGGTTTAGTACAACTAAAGCTACAACATTAAATAATTGGTGTTACCTGGTTATAATTGGTGCTACCGTTAATCATTGCATTAACTACTTACGCTTGTTTTATTAATTCCTCCACGAATTCAACCTAAAGAATCCATTCAAATTAAAGTCATTTGATCCTCATTTGATCTTGAAACGTATAAATGTATATTAAAAAGCATTAAGAAAGAGCATGTACATCGGTAAGTTTGCAAATCTTAGGAAATATCGCAAATATGAAAAAGAGCCCAATGGTTTAAAGCGAACATTGAACCCCACTCGCCAAGTGCCTTCAACATGAAATCTCTTTTAATCATAATCAAAATAATCATAAATGGACCTAAAATGATGACTTAAATTGTTTGTTCATTGTAAAGATCTTATCAGATCAAAGATCTTACTCGCCAAGTTACAAATGCATCAAGGCGCTTTTATGAAACTGTGCAGGAGCGGAATTTGTAACTTTAAATGCAACGCAAGATGGATCTATTGCCCACTCAACCTCCAACTCGATACACAAGAGATACGTACTAAGTAGACGTGTCATGATGAGCGGGTCATGCAACGGGTCAAAACAGTTTGGTTTGGATAGTTAACTTACCATCACACTATAAGTCTTAGATAAGGAAAATGTGATGATGGTCCACATTTGCATTTACGGTAGTGAGGCACGGCTTATGTGTGGTTCTTTGTCGATATTATATGTTCGTAAACCTGTAGAAACATTGTATAAAATTGCATACAAATAAGATATCATCCAAAGCTACCAATAAGTAAATAAGCAATAAAAATTTATAAAATTATGATACTTCATCGAGATGACTATGCGGTCCTTTGTTACGTAATATTCAACAATAATCCCTCATCCTTGTCAACTTGGCATTGAAAGTTGTTTGCCACTTCAATCTTCCGATAAAATGCAATCGATATCGACCGCAATATATATGTATTTAACACGAGAGATATGATTTTATAATAAGATGAATCACATACTTGAGCCAACCATTTTGATGTGGTTGCTCAACCCACCTCCATCGCTCATGATTAAAAATATGATCCGATGGTAACCATTGCACCGCATCATACATACAATTTGCGTTTTTCCTGTGCATCTATTCACATCATCAATTCATAACACACCTTAAAATAAACACCATCAAACTCCAACACTGTCGATTCACAACTACAATAAAAACATACCTCATGATTTGCAATGGAATACGGTGATTAAGTGAACTTCCATATAGCCTACAAAATATCAAAACCAACTGCAAATCGAGTGTTGTACCTAAAAACATAAAGCCATTCCAAAAGTAAATAATGATACTTGTATGGTAGTAGCAATTTGTATCGCCGACATACAAAATCCTACAATATGAATTATTATTTTTAATGGAAACGATGATCAAGTGAACTGCCATGTGGCCTACAAAGAATCAAACAAATATACAATATTTAGCTAACAACGAATGTAAAGATGAATATTGTGCGATGAAGATGAAGATCCGTGCGAATGTTTCATACGGTTGAATCTTCATTTACATTTTGAGCAAGAGAATCAAAGGAGGAATTGGTAGAGTTATGTTTAGAGATTTGATTTATGAGATAAACGAAAAACTAAATAAGAGTGAATGAGGGTTTACCATGTAATTTGTAAATAGCCATTTTCAACTTCCATTACAAACCGATCGCAACCGGAAAGAAAATGCAATTGTCAACCAAAAGTCATAATCAGTTGAAAACAAAATAAAGAGAGGAACATAATTTCTTGAAATCCATGTAGCTGTAAGAAACTAACATCAAATCATATAACGACCATGGCCTATTACTTTTACAAATTCATTCCAGCGACGCCGGTGTACTCAGGTGGCCACATCATGAGTCAAACATAAAAATCATATAAATTAAAACCAAACACAATTATTCATTCGAGTAAAAAATAAAATCAATCAAATTAACCTAAAAGAATGTTCGAATTTTTTGTTTTATCAAAGGTACCTGATGAACTTCGATTTTAATCTATATTTATGATTTTGGATCACCAATCATGCACCTGCAAAAAGTAAATAAAAAAAACAATAAAATTGAGGAGAATTTATGCTAATATTAAACCCAAAAAGCAAATCAATCAATATACCTGTTATCATATAAAAAAATTGTAAAAAGCCAACAGCAGGCCTTTGTCATTTTGTTGATAATGAATCATGAACGTTATGGTGTTTTAATTTGCACTCCAAATGATTTTAAATGTGGTTTTGAATTGATATTGAAACTGATTTTGAATGTGGTTTTGAAAAAATGGTGAGATAATTAAATGGATTGAAACCGTGTAATTAAATGGATTGAAACAATGTAGAGGAAAAGGGGAGGTGAATGAATTTGTGATTGGTTTACAAAAATAGGATAAGGAGAGTGCTAAAGAAGTTTTAGGATGGCACGTGATTAGTATTGTGAAGTTTTAGAATGTGTGTTTTAAAAGCCTCCTGCATAAAAGTATTGTACATGGTAGCTAAATAAGGAAGTGCATTAAACGAATTTTTAATGCTGGTAGCTTAGTAAGAGACGGTTTGAGATTTGAAAAAGATAAAGAAATATATGTTGGGTTCGATAAATACCCAAACCCCTTAATCTAGGATTTGAATAGAAAATAGCCCAAGTATTTAATCCGTTAACACAAACAGTCCTTGAGTGCATAGTCTCTCGGTGAGTCGTCTTCGAGGATACTCGAAGAGGCAAAGAAGAAGTCTCTCCACTCGATGAGGCGGAACTTAAAGGGTGAAGGCGAGTCAAGAAGAAGATGATGGATTCGGTGGTGATGACAATAACTCACTGAATCCCTAAGATTCCTCTCCAACTTCTTACATTGAAGACAAACCAAGTAGAAGGCGAAGGATGTAAAGGCGAAGAAAGAGCGGGACAAGGCGGAAAGGTTGAATCGATAAGGCGAAGTCCTTATCAACCAAAGTCAACTTTCACGAATGGCAAAGATCGTGCTCGGTGTCATCACCGAACTTAGGAAAGTAGTCTTGTCTCTTACCTAGAATAGTCTTTGTAAATGAGACAAAATACATCAAGATTTTGTCTTACAGATGATGTCGGTTGTCACTTAGGAAAGAGTCAAATATCATACATGTATAAATAGCATAAGAGATGGAGTGAAAAGGTTAAGCTTGTGAATTGTAAAACACATACACGCAAGCCATCTTTTCACTCCTCCAAATACAACTTAGTTCTAGAGATAGCTCGGTGAGCTCTAAGAGTTGTGCTCGGACATAGCCGAGCTTAGAGAGGAATCACCCAACTTTGTCATTTCAATCCCAAGTACTATTCCGCAAGTACTTGGGTAACGATTCTTTGTTGATTTATTTCTAATAAGAATATGATGTTGAAAATTACTTAGTGTGTTTTCTTTATGTTAATTTAGGTCATAGTTCACTTTTAACTTGTTTTATAAACTTGAACTGTTTTAAGCGATAGTGAGCGGGGAACAACAAGTGGTATCGAGCAAGGCTAATTATAAAACTCGTTTTAGGCCGCTCTAAAAGTGTTTAAATTAGGATCCTAAATGGTGAAATTGATGTACCCCAACTAGTCGATAAAAGGGTGGAGCTTATTCAATTGTTGCCCTAGACTTGAAGTTGGCAAATTCAACAAATGGAAAAGCGAATGCTTTGCTATTTGATTGGGATGGAACCTTATTATGTCAAGTGCATAAATGAAGGTCCATTTGTCCCAAAGCTCTTGAAGGGTTGCCCAAACACAAGCTCGGTGGACCAGGATGAAAGGAGAGTGGTCAACCGGGACCAAAGACTCAAAAGTATCATAATATCTTGTCTTCCGACGATATTATGGAGTCTATATAAGTCAGTAGCATCGCTAAGCAAACACAGGATGACCTAGTTCATAGTCATGAAGGACCATCGATACCAAGGAAAACAGGATAATGGACACGAAACTTGAGTATAACACCTTGTGGCTAAGGACTCGAAACTCTCTCTCAAACTTACACGGATACAAAACTCTTTTAAATGAACTTTCAAATGATGGTGTTAATTTGTCTAAGCATGAAATCAATGTTGGTTTTGTAAGCAGTCTCCACGAGAAGTGGTTGAATTTCTCTCGGGGACTCGGGAATGCTAATCATATCCAAAATCTTGAGCTTCACGAAATTTATGGAAATTTGTCTATGAGGAAAACCTCATCAGCACGATACCGACTTAAAGAAGTCTCGAAGTCAAGAAGTCCACGACCACTACCTCATCACCAATATCAACCGCTTTCTTTTCTAACAATGTAGTTCAAGATTTCCAAGAAAACTCGGATGATGAGCCCGATGAGAGATCAAGTGAGGAGTACCTAAGTGACACGAATCTTTGAATTTCGGAAAGGGCACTCCTCGCTAACTCTCGAAGGTTTATAAAAGAAACAAAGGTTTTCAACTGCTAAAGCAATGAAGACACTTGAATGCTACAAGTGTCATAAAAGAGGCCATTTTGCAAAAGGCATTTTTCAAAACAATTTCGAACCCTCTTACAAACCATCGGGATCTAATCGGTCTTGAGCTTTAGCAAATTTCAACCTAAAATCTATCGGTCTCATCAAAATGTTCAAAACAAATTTGATCTTAACAAAACCATTGATTATGAAGCTAAGTATAAGAAAGCAAAAGCTAAGCTTGCATTGCTTGAGGCCGATCCCTCGAAACAACAAAAATGTTCAATCATGCGGGGTAAGAACAAAGGCCTTGTTCTTTGAAACCTTTGATCGGGATGAAGAGCCAATCTCATCGGATGATGAAATGGTACATGTCGGTGCTCTAATGGCTCTCTCGAAGAAGACAAGCTAGCTGTTGGGAAGAATCATGCTAGGAGCAGGGAATGGGTCAACATCACAATGAAGAAGGTAAACACTTTACTTTCTATGGATGATGACTCGATTGGCGATCTTATATGAATTATCTAAATGTTGACCTTAAGTTTGTAGAAGAGCAAAGGCGAATCTTTTTCTAAGTACAACAAGTTAAGTTTTGAATTGAATAAGTGTAGGGATGAATTGCTTATTTTAAAACAAGCTAAGCTTGAGGTCGTCACTTTGCAAATTCAAAACACCGAACTAGTTAAAAGAAATCGAATCTTCAAGATGAACTTAAAAAGGCAAATGATATTCTTAAGAGTTGGATTGCTAAGAATCCTGGGGTCTTTGATCTTGTGGGAGCCCCAAGAAGGCAAGAAGAGAGTCATAGGTGAAGATCATCTCACGACTCTCTCAACAAAGACCGATCTCTAAGCCATTTGTGTGCGGTGGCATGATTACAAGTATGTTGGTGATTCAAATTCCGGTGAATGGATTGAGCGAGTTAATCCCGAGTAAGCTTCCAAACTTCGATTACGGAAGGATTCTAGAGCACGAAAGTCAAGCTCTAAAGAGCATGCTTGGACTCACGATGTGCCCGATGGTCTTGAACACATCTCGAGTGCGAGCGAATCTCAAGCACCGCTTCCACCACCGAAACCTCTTGAGGTCTTTGCTCCAAGCTCGAGCTTACTCCACTACAATTCAATCCTCAT
This sequence comes from Chrysanthemum lavandulifolium, assembly GCA_022545495.1. Classification (NCBI taxonomy): domain Eukaryota; kingdom Viridiplantae; phylum Streptophyta; class Magnoliopsida; order Asterales; family Asteraceae; genus Chrysanthemum; species Chrysanthemum lavandulifolium. The sequence goes on along the minus strand of CM040241.1, from coordinate 194,842,244 downwards.
TCACCAAAAGAAAGGTCCGGACGTGGTAGAACCATCCTTCAAAGACAAGCAAAACTAATCCAACAAGAGTCTACTCCTGCTGAGACTTCATCATCCTCTGTCCCCACCGGCGACCAAATCCAAGAATCGATCGAACTTGTGAGGAAGCTTCTTGAAAAATGGAATCCATTGAAAAGGTCCCTGAACCAATCAAGGAGACAAAGTCGACTTCCTCCGGTTCCTCAAAGTCTAAGTCAACCTCCAAAACAAACAAAAGTGTGAGTGTGTCATTACACCACCCATACCATCGACAACTGCTATAGAATCCTTTTTGCATGATCGCAAAAGGATGATCACTGAGGCGCAGATCATATCTGATATGTCGGTCAAGCAAACTATACCAAAGTTGGTCATCGGTATGCTTCATCCTCCAAAGCTGCTCCAAAGAATAGAGCAAAACCTTTTCCTCTATGCCCTCACTGTGGGTTCAATGATCATCATCGGGATGATTGTCTCATGAATACATCTTTGTGATATATGCGGTAATCCACTCATGAGACATCCCAACATGACAATATCATTCATGCAAGGAGAAATTCCAAACAACCCGAGTCACCGAGTCATCCTCGACCTCTAAATGCAAAACACTGTGGTAGCACCTTGCACACAACCACCGACCATGAGTCGATTGCAAATTTCAAAGAGACCTTGAGATCCAAGCCCACTAGTAAGTGGGTCACGAAGAGAAACTAATTCGGTTTACTACTTGTGCGAGAGACATGCCGGGGAGCCTATTTGGCATCTAGGCAGTGGATGCTCAAGAAGCATGGTGGTGTGAAGGAATATCTGCACAAGTATGTAAAGGAACCAGGCCCAAGGTAGTATTTGGTGATAACTCATCATGTCCCCGAAGGTTATGGTTCGATGGCGCAATGGAATAGTTTTCTCTAGAATAGCCTATGTCAACGGTCTCAAATACAATCTCATCGATGTCGATCAACTATGTGATGCAAAATTCATTGTACAATTCAATGATAAACAAGGTACCATTTTAATGCCAACAAGGAAGTTGTGTTGATAGCTCCTAGAGAGATGATGTTTATGTGCTTGACATGTCAACTCTCTCCCAAGATGGAACGTGTCTCTTTGCTAAAGCCATGAAACTATCAATTGGGCGTGGCATAAGAGACTCTCACACTTGAACTTCAAAACCTCAACAACTTGGCAAAACAAAACAAGGTCCTTGGCTTACCATCACTTGGTCTTTGCAAAGACAAACCATGCTCGCACTGTGAAAAGGGTAAACACCACGAGCATCATTCAAAACCAAACAAAATTTCTCCATCAAAGCGCCTTCACCTCCCGCACATGGATCTCTTTGGACTGTCGGTCCCGGATCAATCCAACATGAGAAGTATACACTTGTCATTGTTGATGAATTCTCAAGATACACTTGGGTATATTTTCTTTCCAAAAGAGTCGAGCGGTGATACAATAATGTCATTCATCGGGAAGATTGAAAACCGAATGACATTCTTGTCAAACAAATCGAACCGACAATGGGCGAGTTCGAAATCAAGAACTTGAGAGTTTACGTGATGAAAAGGAATTTCTCAAAATTTCTCATCTCCTTATACCCCGAACAAAATGGGGTTCTTTGAAAGGAAAAGCAGAACTCTCATTGAGGTTGCTAGAACTATGTTAAATGGCTCACCCTCTCAAAACATTTCGGATGAAGCGATCAAAGCGCTGTTACACTCAAAACAGGTCAATCATTGTAAAAGACATAATAAAACCCCATATGAGATCTTCAAAGGTAGACTTCGGACATCGACTATTTTCATGTGTTTGGATGTCCTGTGTTCATTCACAACCACAAGGATCATCTAGGCAAGTTTGATGCAAAAGGCGATGATGGATACTTTTAGGCTACTCACCGATCTCCAAAGCCTTGAGGTTTTTAACACAAGGAGACAACAAGTTGAGGAAACCTTTCATGTCACCTTTGATGAAAGTCTTGAAAGCATCGGGTTCACCAACACCTCGATGGAGGAAATAGGAATTGATAACTCATCAAGATATCCTCACGATGAGTACAACATCGAACTCAATTCCTCATATCAAGTCGATCTTGACATCTCATATTATGTCTTACCCCACAACCTACCCCAACCAACCATCAATGAATTCATTGATAATCGATCTGTCCACTGGGATAAGTAACAATGATCCAAATGATCGGAAACGTAACTCATGATCCTCAACTCGATCATGACATCTCAACAGATGTTCTAAATGATCCTGTGGCTCTTGCACCGAACTCACATCCGAACTCCCGGTGACATCTTCAAGCTCGGATCCCGGACCACAAAGTAAGTGGACTAGATCTCGGGACATTGAGCTTGTAAACATCATTGGTGAACCCACCGAGGGCATGCTCACTAGAAGCATGGTCGCTAGTCTAACTGCAACTTGACCAATGAATGTCTATATGCGATTACCTATCGGACATTGAACCCAAAAGTGTCATGAAGCTCTAAAACACCCAAGCGGGTTCGAGCTATGCAAGATGAATTGCAACAGTTTGATAAAAACAAGGTCATGACCTTGATCAAATGTCCTCGGGATGTAGTAGTCATAGGAATGAAGTGGGTTTTCGAAACAAAGCGATGAAAGCGGCATTGTCATTAAAAACAAAGCGGACTTGTAGCCAAAGGATACGATCAACAAGAAGGCATTGACTATGATGAGACATTTGCTCTGTTGCAAGAATGGAAGCCATCGGGATCTTCCTTGCATATGCAACATACATGAACTTGTGGTCTACCAAATGGATGTTAAAAGTGCATTCTTAAATGGTGATCTCAAGGAAGATGTGTATGTTCAAGAACCTCCGGGCTTTGAGAGTAGTGAATTCACGACTATGTCGCAAGCTTGACAAAGCCCTTTATGGACTTAAACAAGCTCCTGGGCATGGTATGAAACTCTCTCGGCCTTCCCGATACAAAACAAGTTTGTCGAGGAAAGATAGACAACACATGTTTGTCTATAGAACCCAACAGGATGTGATACTAGTCCAAGTGTATGTTGATGATATCATCTTTGGCTCAACAAACTACAAACTTTGCAAGCAGTTTGAAAAACTAATGACAAAGAAGTTTGAAATGAGCATGATGGGAGAACTAACTTACTTTCTTGGACTTCAAATCGTGCAAAGCGATAAAGGTATATCCATCGGTCAAGAGAAATACACGAAATCTCTTGAAGAAATATGAGATATTTGACTATGCCTCGGTGAAGACACCAATGGTTCCACCTAACAACCTTGGACACGATCTCACGGCAAATCGATCAATCAAACTCATTTCGGAGGGATTGTTGGCTCATCGATGTATCTAACCGCTACTAGACCGGACATACAATTCTCGATCTGTCTAATAGCAAGATATCGGTCAATCCCAAAGAATCCCACCTCACTGCAGCCAAAAGAATACTCGGTACTGAAAGGAACCCCAAACCTTGGACTATATTATCCAATATGCTCGGGGTTTGATCTCGAGGTTACTCGATTACGATTATCTTTGGTCGCAACATGGACAGAAAAAGTACCTCGTGGTCTGTCAATTTCTTGGAGGAAAAGCGGTGTGTTGGAGTGCAAAGAAGCAACAATCGGTGGCTATGTCCTCGGTGAAGGCGAATATGTAGTCTGCAGCGGGATCTTTGTGCCAATGTATTATGGATGAAAAGTCAACTCGGTGACTATGACATCCATTACAAAATGGTGCCCATCTTACGTGATAACACTAGTGCAATTGCAATCTCCAACAACCCCGTCCTCCACCAAAGAACCAAACACATAGATATCGATATCACTTCATCGGGATCACATAATGAAAGGAGACATAGAACTTCATTTCATCCTCACGAATATCAATGGTGATATCTTCACCAAACCCTTGGATGAACCTACCTTGTGAGACCGAAAGTCGAATTGGGAATGCTTGACATTGAAAGTCAAGTATCGGAAAACCAATCTCGATAAGTTCTCTCGAAATGGTTCATCCTCCCGAAAATCAAAATAAACCTCTCATTTGAATGAGTAAGACTCATTCGGGGTCCTGACACTTGACAAAGAGCATTGAATGAGTAACTAAATGGTCCAAGTATCGATTACTTTAATGTCCTAGGTTGGTAACTATGCCAATTTAATAAAGGAATATATGTCTCTTTGTCTTCTTGTCATCCCACTTGGCATTTAATGCCTCTCACAAAAATATCAAATTGATATTTTATCTACGCAAAGTGCACTTTTTCGTGCCTTTGCAACTGCTCCCTTGAAAACGGGATTTTTCTGCGGGTAATGGGTGGTAGCATTAAATGGGAAATTCAAAAGTCTTTCAAAACCTACTCTTAACTTTTCCATTTGTGCACAAAACACCCTCTTATCACTCTATAAATACCCTCTTCTCCAACACAATCAACACACACAAATCTTTTCTGCAACTAAACTCTGTCAAAATCATTTCAAAAATTCAAAAACATTTGTGTGTGCTCAAAATCTCTTTTGGAAAACCTTCCTTGTAAACATTTACAAAGTTTTTCATCACAAACTAGAGATCTAAACATTTTGATTGTTCTTGCAGACGCTTTTTTAAACCCTAAAACTTCTTTTAGATATGGCTAGAACACAATCTCTCCGGTTTGCTTCTCGATGGTGGGGATCTCACAAACGTTGAATTCAAAACAAACAATGTCATAGGTAATTTTGAATACCACGAAAATGTCCCAACCTATAAAGACATTGTAAAATTTTTATTCAAGCGCCCACTCAAAACGGCCTTTGTAAAATGTCCTCGGTGGTGTACCCAAACTACCTCGGGAGTTTTGGGCAACCGCTAAAGCCTTTGACCCGACACCTTGATCGATGAGAATAACCTTAGACCACTCGGGAGTATCTCATCGAGTTCGGTCTTAATGGGGCAACAATATACCTGGATTACAAAACTTTTGCACTTCAACAGGTTAGATTACAACAAAGGTGTTTATGTCGCCCATCCCGAACCTTCCACGATGAAGGATGGGTTAAAACAAATCGTTTTGGATCCCACATTTTGGACAAGACCCGGTCACTAAAAGTTCATTCCCGTGGCTTGGAGGATCCTTTTCACTTTTGTGATTCGGGTCCTCGGCGGGAACCACTCATCCACCGAACAAGTTAACTCTATTCGGTTGATGATGGCATCTTGCTGATGAATGGGGTCACTTTGTCGACATAGGGAGATCATTACTGATGATCTTGTAATGAAGCTACTGAGCAAAACTAGGACGAAGTATATTTCGTATCCTAGGTTTGTCTCTTGTGCTTTACAATCGTTCTTGGGTGCCAATTATACTCGGGATGAAAAATTTGGAAATTTACGGCATCCCGAGTCCTTCAAACTTTCAAAAGGACCCATCCCTTGTCACACCTATTGAATTGACGGCCCATATGGTTCTTTGTAAACAACCGGGAGGGATCGATGTCTCAAACCCCGCTCTTAAAAGAAAAAGGGAAGTCTCGGATGGGACTAAGACTAAACCAAAGTCTCGGGGCCCGAGGCTTGAGAGCACCGCCTAAGAGGCACAAAAGGCCGAGACCAAAAGACACCCACCGACTGGGCAACAACCACCCCGTGACAACGAAGGACACCGATACATCACGGTCGGTGCCCTTGGTCACACCTACTACTCCCAAGATCCGGAGGAAACAAACAACCCCCGGTAGGGGCGCCTTCCACAACGCCCGGTGATGACATTAGCAAATCCAAGCCTTTGTGCGAGGGCACACCGATCGATCCCAAAGACTCGGGGAAACAAACAACCCACCGATAGGGATACAACATTCACCGACTCTGCTAAAGGCTTGGAAATACCCACCGTGTCTCTCGGGGTCACTGGGGACAAAGACTCGGAGGAAAGAAACAACCCGCCGACACGGAACCCAAAACCAATCGACTCCCAGAAGACACTGGAAACTCCCACCGTGTCAGGGGTCCACGGGACAAAGACTCGAGAGGATCAATACCACCACCGATATGGAACCCATTCCACTCCCTTGTTAATATTCTTTGAGGTTCTTGAATTGCTACAATCGATGATGACCTTCTTGAAAGTGATGAAGAAATCTTATCGGCGGGAGAAGAAGTGGGCCGAGGTTCAAAGCGAACAAGAGCCTCACCGATCCATGATGCAGATCGAGTCACCTTTTCAACTCGAAGACAATGACTCACCTCATCCTCCACTCGGCGAATTCAAAAGTTTGACAATGTTCTTCCGCTCACCGAAAGACAATCGGTTAAGTGGATCGGTAGGGCTTCAAGGAGGTTGTTTTAAGGGTTCTTGAGCAGTTTTGGGATCAACACATGAAGCCTGCCGCCGATTATCCGACCTTAGATCGATGTGCTCACCTTCAACGAAAATGTTCATGAGCACGAGATCTTATGTACCACCATCTTGTCAACCTGGATGAACACATGGTTAAGTTCCTCAAGCATCTTGAGACGGTTGGGGTTACGATTGATGAAATCGGGGACGTTGTCAAAGAAGACCCAGTACTCAATGCCAAAGTCTTGGAGGCCACCGAGGCATATGCAAAAATTCATCCAGCTCACCGACCTTATAGAGATGCTCAAGTCTCGCAAATGTTCGTGGTCTTCAAACTTGATTCGGACTCTTGAGACCACCATGGACTCATGAACACTCGGTAGCTACCTTGACTCAGCCTCGTCTTCTATGGCTTGGAATCTTGGTCCACGAATGACGCCTTGGAGTTATCTCATGCAAACTTGGATGCAAAGGTCACCGGTCTTCAAGCGGATACTTGAAATAAAGGCCATGATGGTGAAATCTATCAGCCTTCAAAGGTCAAGTTGGTCGGGTCCCCTCAAAGACCTACTCCAACTCTTGCCCTCACCGACGCTTACGAACAGCAGTTGAGGGGAGAATCTTCTTGAAGAAACTCCTCTTCACACCGAGGGGAGCAAACACCACCGGTCTCTCAGGCTCAAACATCATCATCATCAACACCGGTCTCTGCAGTACCAATCTCATCACTTCCACCTCAAGCAACAACAACAACACCGCGGTCTTAACACCAATCATGACAACACCACCTCCCATTATTGCATCATCCTCCTCGGGACGGGACAAGGGCAAAGGCATACCGACAACCACGAGCCGAGAGGATTCCCTACAAAATCGGTGACATGAATACCTCTTCACTCCTCAAGCACTAACCAAACACCTTGCTAAAGAAGAGAGGAAATTGAAACAAGTCGAGGATGAAAAGAAGACTAAGGAGGCATTGACCAAAGTGATTGCCAAAGAAGTCGAAAATGTGGGAATAGATGCAAGCAAGCTCAAAAGGGTCAGCAGATGAAGTTCATGGAAGCTCAGTGCTCAAATGGGCGCAATGAGAGCTCGGATGAAGAAAAGAGAAAGAAAGCTGAAGCTCTCGTGCAAAGCGAATTAAAGAATATAATCGGACAATGACCAACCAAGGCTTCGAAAAAATCATCGATGTCAAAATCATTCCCAACACCAAACCATTGGCTATGAATGTTTACTGAGGAGATGACAAAAGACACTTTGAGGTTCATGATCCCTTAAAATTCGGTGACTTTGGGATCATCGAACTTGATGAACTTGGTCCGATCATTGGAAAGAAGCAAAACAAGGTGGTCAAGGAGCAGATGAAGATGCTTAGCAAAAGATATGAAAGGTGAGGAAGCACCAACCCAATGAGAATTCACCGCCTTGACCTGCACCTCAAGGATCTCAACCACAAGCTTCCACGGCAAAAGGAAAAGAGTTGATTTCCAACACGAGATCAAAGTACCGCCTTGAATGCAACAGAGAACCGCACGAGGTGTAAAGTTTGTAAACTGTCTAGTGATTGAAGAGCACGAAGAGGGCTATTCCACATTGATGTCTCTGGAACCCCTGCATTTCAAAGATGGAGTGACATTGATCAGCCGAGTGGCCGCAATGATCGACTATATTCTGTGGCCTCTCGGATCCAATCCCAATGAACATCGGGTTCATCAAGACACGAATGCCAAGATCGAGACCATCCAAACAGGAAACACTCATCACCAAGAAAGTGAAGCTTGAAGCATTGGGTATCCATCCGGATTGACATCATTTTGTTTTATCTTTTGTACTAGTGATAGGAACTATGTAATCGATCAATAAACGATGTATGTTTTATTCATTTACTCGGTGTTCCTTATTGTATTCATTAGTACATTCGATGTAAGAAGAAGCCTCTTGCTCACTTACATCGATCAACCACTTAGGCTATTTGTATATCCAAATAGGGGAGACTGTTGGGTTCATAAATACCCAAACCCCTTAATCTAGGATTTGAATAGAAAATAGCCCAAGTATTTAATCCGTTAACACAAACAAAGTCATTGAGTGCATAGTCTCTCGGTGAGTCGTCTTCGAGGATACTCAAGAAGAGGCAAAGAAGAAGTCTCCACTCGATGAAGGCGGAACTTAAAGGGTGAAGACCGAGTCAAGAAGAAGATGATGGATTCGGTGGTGATGACAATAACTCATGAATCCCTAAGATCCTCTCCAACTTCTTACATCAAGACAAACCAAGTAGAAGATCAAGGATGTAAAGGCGAAGAAAGAGCGGGACAAGGCGGAAAGGTTGAATCGATAAGACGAAGTCCTTATCAACCAAAGTCAACTTTCCCGAATGGCAAAGATCGTGCTCGGTGTCATCACCGAACTTAGGAAAGTAATCTTGTCTCTTACCTAGAATAGTCTTTTAAATGAGACAAAATACATCAAGATTTTGTCTTCAGATGATGTCGGTTGTCACTTAGGAAAGAGTCAAATATCATACATGTATAAATAGCATAAGAGATGGAGTGAAAAGGTTAAGCTTGTGAATTGTAAAACACATACACGCAAGCCATCTTTTCACTCCTCCAAATACAACTTAGTTCCTGAGATAGCTCGGTGAGCTCTAGAGTTGTGCTCGGACATAGCTCGAGCTTAGAGAGAATCACCCAACTTTGTCATTTCAATCTCAAGTACTATTCGCAAGTACTTGGGTAACGATTCTTTGTTGATTTATTTCTAATAAGAATATGATGTTGAAAATTACTTAGTGTGTTTTCTTTATGTTAATTTCAGTCATAGTTCACTTTTAACTTGTTTTATAAACTTGAACTGTTTTAAACGATAGTGAACGGGGAACAACAATATATATATAGAGTGATAACTTTTAACTTTTAAGCTTTTGAGTCAATCACCTCTAAGACATCAGAATCTGGTTGACAACTGGGTTGAGTAAATGTTTCAGATGTTATCAATAGCTCATATATTTTCAAATTCGTAAAACATGATATTTTGGCAACTTTTAACCTGTTATGATTCATGTATTTAATAGAAAGTTGTTACATGGATAATGTGTCGATATCCGCTAATGGTATCCTTAGATATATGAATGATTGGTTAAGTATGTTGAGACAAGTATCAAATAGTTAACTAATGTATAAAGAAATAATGATTAATATAAATATTAAAATAAGTCAAAGAGCTTAAAGGCATAATTTCCATACCTCTCTAAACGTTGAAGGAGAGTCGTTTTAAACTGTCGAACACTACGACCATTGAGCTTTGATCCAACCCGTCTGCTTTCTCAAATGCATAGTTACGACCTTTATCAAACACGGGAGAAAAGCATACCACACATAATAGTTTATCGATAAAACAATTATAGTTATAGTTATGATCTAAGAGATTGGATCCAAGTCTCAAATGAAGCAATGAGAAAAGAAGAGTAATTACGTAGATAAGCAACGCGAGGTCATCACTTTCGATCTCTGTTGCAACTCAAGGATGAGATCAATTTGTTGAGAGATGCGGGACCACCTCGTTATCAAAACCTCCATGGAGAAGGTGGTTGTGGCAACGCCGGGAGGTTTCCTCATAGGTCCTGTGGTCCCGATGATGAAGACTTTCTGTTTTCGCTTTTTCCATGCCGCTTTGTCACAATTCTCAATTTTGGTCATTTCTCAAACTCTACATTCATCATACTAGTCATGCATGGGTTTTGCATTTCACATTAAACGCATAATTTCATATTAAATAAACGTTATCGTGTAAACATTATTTTGAACATTTAATCCGATACTTCCAAAAACTATCCCGACATATTTTTATACTTACATTTAGTTTATAAAAATCATATTTTGAGTTTACCTAGTGTTTTAAATTTATTTTGTATATAAATCGTTAAATTTATATTATTACGACGCTTTTCTTAAAAACTACACGATAATTATGATTTCACTCAAATTGTGCAAGAAATGTATTTTACAATTTTATGATCTCAATATACTTTACTTTGATCCATTAAAGTTTAATTTTAGCTAAAACTACCTTAAATACACTAATGTATATACAATTTACAAGTTACCTTAACTTATATTATTTTACCTACAACTACTTACATATTTATACATACATTTACTAAAAAAAAAAAAATTTTGAAATTCAAATCTTCTTGTCATGAATCCCACGCCACCACATAGTGTCCTCCATGAAATATGGATCTTGTCTTGTGAATGTGCAAAATATCTACAAGTGCATTAACTTATATTCATTCACTTCACATACAACTTGTTTTTGGTAAAGTGAAAATCATTTTCTTCCTCTTGGTTTCTCTCTAAAACCGCCATCATAAGGGTGAAGGAGGAATTCATCAAAATCTTCAAATCAAGTTTTAAACAATCTAGTTACACTCTTAATCAAGGTTTTGAAATAAAACCTAGGGTGTTTAGGTTTAATCCTTTGTTCTTATCACCTCATCAAGTAACTAGTAAGCATATCATTTTCATTTTACATCTTTCATTATCATTTCATATCTATTTCATCATTTTTGAGCAAAGCATGCAAGACTTATGGATGTTTATACCATTTTACATTGTTTTTAGAGTTATATATATATAAGTCATCCTATAATTTATCCCTTGTTATATATTAGTCTTGATGATGTTTAGGAACCCATGACACCCTAAGAAGGTGTATGGTAGGATTAGATTAGCTTTGGAGTTGTTTTGAAGGGATTGGAATAGGTTTAGTACGAGAAAACTCTTTTCGACAAGTCTAAAAGTGGTCTGATCTTATTTTGTAATTCTGGAAAATCCGACAGAGACATAAAATTTTTGGCCTAGATATTTAGAAAATATACTTTAAAACGAATCCGTGGTCGCTTGAACGGATTAAAACGGAGCTATAATGAAGAAGTTATGAATTTTTCAAGTTTGACGATTTAAATATATATTATCCCGAAATTTCAAAAACTATTTTTGTTTTGTACGAGTCAAAACGAGTCTTAAGCGTTATAAATTATTTCGACTTATCAAAAATATATTAGTATACTTTGATACGGCTAAGGACGATAATACGAGAAAACGGATTTGTAACAACTAAAATATACACGCTTTCATAAAATTGCCGTAACTTTATTATTTACGAAAAACTATCTTATTTTTATTAGCCAAGTGTTACGGTAAACAAAACGACCATATTGGAGGCTATTTTAACGCTGACGAGAACTTTTGTAACGAGATGTCTTCTAATAAAATCGAGATCACCAAGCATATTTTTCAAAACGACCAACCGCTGGTATAGCGGAATTGTAATGAATTATTTACGGTTGCTTAAACCTTGCCGAAACTCACTTTTAAACCACATTTTGGACAAAATCACCCTACTTAACCTATATTTTTCTTTATGAACGAGACCTCTAGGATAAAAACTTAAATGCCAAAACTTTGAGATTATGTTACAAGCTTTTCAAAACCATTGAGTTCGTTTCCTAACGTTCAACGTGCACCATTTTACGACTAGCTTTTCGAGGCCATTTTAGTCACTTTCATGGAATTTCCAACGACATTATTTTACTTACTAAAAGTTATAATTTCGCAATAAATCATTAAGAAACTATTGTAGGATGACATTTTGACGTAAATACTTGCAAAGTAATTTAAGAATGGTCAAGACGTCAAAAGAGTATTTTCGATTTAAGAATATTATTTTCAAAACTCACAAATGGTATAAATAACATACGAAATGCATGCATAACATTACATCATGACTTATTACATATCATATCATTCATAATAGGTCGCAGTTAGAGATTCACGCTACATTTCAGTGTACTCACTTTTGTCTTCGCATCATTTCATCAAGTGAGTTTCATAGCCCCATTTTCTATTACTTATTTGTTTTATAAACTCTTTGGGGGAGATACATGCTCAATTACTTGCTTTTACAAATACAAATACTCAAAATATTTATACGTTTATGCTACGCTATACTTTTTATACTTGATTGCATTATACTTGATTGTGTTATACTAAACTTGAAAGTCTCCTGGATAACACACGCATTGGGTTTCGGAGATGAAGTAGAACCAATGCTATTACTTTCCTTGTGAGTTCATACCCGCTTTTACTCATTTAAATTCCTATAAACTATTTGGAAGTAGATATATGCTTATTTATCCAAACATTTAAACTCTTTTGCCAAACAACATTACTTATACTTTAGACTTGATTGCGTTATATACTTGATTGGGTTATACTTGATTTCATATGCATATTTGGAACAAACATACAAGAATTAGTGGCTCCAAATTAAGTTGTTGGAAGGCTATTAATTTACAAACATACAAGAATTAGTGGCTCCAAATTAAGTTGTTGGAAGGCTATTAATTTACAAACATACAAGAATTAGTGGCTCCAAATTAAGTTGTTGGAAGGCTATTAATTTACAAACATACAAGAATTAATGGCTCCAAATTAAGTTGTTGGAAGGCTATTAATTTACAAACATCCCAATATTTATATGTTGGAAGACCCTTGTGGTGACATTTATACTTTTAACTACCTTAATGCGCATATTCATGATTGTCATTCTATTCTAGGCAATGGGTTGTGAACACACAGTTGCAAGTTTTGTATGGGCGAACTTGAACCGAGTGGATTTACAATGCCTTTCTTTGTGTGAACATTTCTCAAAGTATTTCAAATCATTTTATTACAAACTCTATGAACTCACCAACCTTTGTGTTGACACTTTTAGCATGTTTTATCTCGTATCTAAGGCATTCACTTCATGGCATGCATATGGGCATATCATAGAGTCGTGGTGACGACGCGTCTCATATGGGATTTATACACTTTAAAACATCGTTTGGCTTGTAACAAACTTATTTCCGCACAAGTTGATTTTCATTTGGGACCTACATTTTGTAAACTCGATTATTTTAATTAATCAAACGATATTTTCAAAACGACACTTTAGGTCGCTCGATATAATCAGAACTTTGATGCTATGACGCCATCCCCAAGGTATTCCATTCCACCGCAAAACACGTAATTTGGGGTGTGATGATTGGTATCGAGCATCGGTTATAGAGAACTAGGTTGCATCATTGACCCTAGACTATAACTACATCATCATAGCATCTCATCATATCATTATAAGTGCATATTCTTTATACATGCGGACTTATGACTCAACACCAAACATCATATGAGTCGATTAGTCCAAGCATTGCATAGTTACTCCTAAATTATACATAGCCCGATCACCTATGTCTAATTCAGAAGAATCATGCAATGAAGGGAGTAGTAGTCTCATATGTGTAAGCAATTCGTAATCGAGCCAAATTTTCAAAAGATTTTCTTCAAACCACTTGTTTCTAGTTTGATCCGCGCGACGTTCTTGTTTGATGAGTTGCAAAGATCGAGCTAGAAACAAGTTGTTACCTAAACCGATTTAGCCTAATCGTATGACAGTTCTTGTTTGATGAGTTGTGGGATTAAGTAAAATCGGTTACCAAAAAGTCTTTTGAAAATTTTGCTCGAGAATGGGAAAGTTTGTCTCATCGAGCCTAATCATAAGAAAGCATGTATTTAGGACGGAATTGCTCACGATACGGAACGTGTGGGATTTAGTAACTCATATGCATGAGCATTGACATAATCATTTAGACCATACACGAGCATAAACTTTAGAACCCTTGTCGAGGTTCGAACCATAGTATCATCGATTGAATCACGAGGACGTGATTCCTCCGACATGGGAAGAATGTCACAATTCTCAATTTTGGTCATTTCTCAAACTCTACATTCATCATACTAGTCATGCATGGGTTTTGCATTTCACATTAAACGATAATTTCATATTAAATAAACGTTATCGTAAACATTATTTTGAACATTTAATCCGATACTTCCAAAAACTATCCCGACATATTTTTATACTTACATTTAGTTTATAAAAATCATATTTTGAGTTTACCTAGTGTTTTAAATTTATTTTGTATATAAATCGTTAAATTTATATTATTACGACGCTTTTCTTAAAAACTACACGATAATTATGATTTCACTCAAATTGTGCAAGAAATGTATTTTTACAATTTTTATGATCTCAATATACTTTACTTTGATCCATTAAAGTTTAATTTTAGCTAAAACTACCTTAAATACACTAATGTATATACAATTTACAAGTTACCTTAACTTATATTATTTTACCTACAACTACTTACATATTTATACATACATTTACTAAAAAAAAATAAATAAATAAAAATTCAAACTCTTCTTGTCATGAATCCCACGCCACCACATAGTGTCCTCCATGAAATATGGATCTTGTCTTGTGAATGTGCAAAATATCTACAAGTGCATTAACTTATATTCATTCACTTCACATACAACTTGTTTTGGTAAAGTGAAAATCATTTTCTTCCTCTTGGTTTCTCTCTAAAAACCGCCATCATAAGGGTGAAGGAGGAATTCATCAAAAATCTTCAAATCAAGTTTTAAACAATCTAGTTACACTCTTAATCAAGGTTTTGAAATAAAAACCTAGGGTGTTTAGGTTTAATCCTTTGTTCTTATCACCTCATCAAGTAACTAGTAAGCATATCATTTTCATTTTACATCTTTCATTATCATTTCATATCTATTTCATCATTTTTGAGCAAAGCATGCAAGACTTATGGATGTTTATACCATTTTTACATTGTTTTTAGAGTTATACATATATAAGTCATCCTATAATTTATCCCTTGTTATATATTAGTCTTGATGATGTTTAGGAACCCATGACACCCTAAGAAGGTGTATGGTAGGATTAGATTAGCTTTGGAGTTGTTTTGAAGGGATTGGAATAGGTTTAGTACGAGAAAAACTCTTTTCGACAAGTCTAAAAAGTGGTCTGATCTTATTTTGTAATTCTGGAAAAACGACAGTAGACATAAAATTTTTGGCCTAGATATTTAGAAAATATACTTTAAAACGAATCCGTCGCTTGAACGGATTAAAACGGAGCTATAATGAAGAAGTTATGAATTTTTCAAGTTTGACGATTTAAATATATATTATCCGAAATTTCAAAGAAACTATTTTTGTTTTGTACGAGTCAAAAACGAGTCTTAAGCGTTATAAATTATTTCGACTTATCAAAAATATATTAGTATACTTTGATACGAAGCTAAGGACGATAATACGAGAAAACGGATTTGTAACAACTAAAATATACACGCTTTCATAAAATTGCCGTAACTTTATTATTTACGAAAAACTATCTTATTTTTATTAGCCAAGTGTTACGGTAAACAAAACGACCATATTGGAGGCTATTTTAACGCTGACGTAGAACTTTTGTAACGAGATGTCTTCTAATAAAATCGAGATCACCAAGCATATTTTTCAAAACGACCAACCGTTGGTATAGCGGAATTGTAATGAATTATTTACGGTTGCTTAAACCTTGCCGAAACTCACTTTTAAACCACATTTTGGACAAAATCACCCTACTTAACCTATATTTTTCTTTATGAACGAGACCTCTAGGATAAAAACTTAAATGCCAAAACTTTGAGATTATGTTACAAGCTTTTCAAAACCATTGAGTTCGTTTCCTAACGTTCAACGTGCACCATTTTACGACTAGCTTTTCGAGGCCATTTTAGTCACTTTCATGGAATTTCCAACGACATTATTTTACTTAATTAAAAGTTATAATTTCGCAATAAATCATTAAGAAACTATTGTAGGATGACATTTTGACGTAAATACTTGCAAAGTAATTTAAGAATGGTCAAGACGTCAAAAGAGTATTTTCGACGAAGAATATTATTTTCAAAACTCACAAATGGTATAAATAACATACGAAATGCATGCATAACATTACATCATGACTTATTACATATCATATCATTCATAATAGGTCGCAGTTAGAGATTCACGCTACATTTCAGTGTACTCACTTTTGTCTTCGCATCATTTCATCAAGTGAGTTTCATAGCCCCATTTTCTATTACTTATTTGTTTTATAAACTCTTTGGGGGAGATACATGCTCAATTACTTGCTTTTACAAATACAAATACTCAAAATATTTATACGCTTATGCTACGCTATACTTTTTATACTTGATTGCATTATACTTGATTGTGTTATACTAAACTTGAAAGTCTCCTTCGATAACACACGCATTGGGTTTCGGAGATGAAGTAGAACCAATGCTATTACTTTCCTTGTGAGTTCATACCCGCTTTTACTCATTTAAATTCCTATAAACTATTTGGAAGTAGATATATGCTTATTTATCCAAACATTTAAACTCTTTTGCCAAACAACATTACTTATACTTTAGACTTGATTGCGTTATATACTTGATTGGGTTATACTTGATTTCATATGCATATTTGGAACAAACATACAAGAATTAGTGGCTCCAAATTAAGTTGTTGGAAGGCTATTAATTTACAAACATACAAGAATTAGTGGCTCCAAATTAAGTTGTTGGAAGGCTATTAATTTACAAACATACAAGAATTAGTGGCTCCAAATTAAGTTGTTGGAAGGCTATTAATTTACAAACATACAAGAATTAATGGCTCCAAATTAAGTTGTTGAAGGCTATTAATTTACAAACATCCCAATATTTATATGTTGGAAGACCCTTGTGGTGACATTTATACTTTTAACTACCTTAATGCGCATATTCATGATTGTCATTCTATTCTAGGCAATGGGTTGTGAACACAAAGTTGCAAGTTTTGTATGGGCGGAACTTGAACCGAGTGGATTTACAATGCCTTTTTGTGTGAACACTTTCTCAAAGTATTTCAAATCATTTTATTACAAACTTATGAACTCACCAACCTTTGTGTTGACACTTTTAGCATGTTTTATCTCGGTATCTAAGGCATTCACTTCATGGCATGCATATGGGCATATCATAGAGTCGTGGTGACGACGCTGCCTCACATGGGATTTATAAACTTTAAAACATCGTTTGGCTTGTAACAAACTTATTTCCGCACAAGTTGATTTTCATTTGGGACCTATACTTTGTAAACTCGATTATTTTAATGAATCAAACGATATTTTCAAACGACACTTTAGGTCGCTCGATATAATCAGAACTTTGATGCTATGACATCATCCCCAAGTTATTCCATTCCACCGCAAAACACGTAATTTGGGGTGTGACCTTCCTCCATCGTTCTCCTTTCTTTACCACTTCATATCTCTCCTCGTGACAGTAGTACACCGTCCGATAATGTATATCAATCATCTGAATAATCTCACCGTTATGCCATATGCGACAAAGATCAATAAACAAAATTAAGAAATGACGGAGATGTAAAAATCGAATAACTATATTAAAATTATATATATTTAATAAATAGAAATCATGACATGGTCAAATGGTTCACAAGTTGTTCAAGTGTATTTTCATTGACTTATTACATCGATCAGAATTGTGTCCTCGCTGATTATTAAATTTCTATATTTCCACACAAGAACCCGCCGTAAATTTATTACTAAATAACATGTAGAGGTGGTTTCTTTGGATGGTCACCGGGAGAGGCGGTGCATGAATCAGAAGTTTATACTTAAAAATGATGCTGAGACAAGATGTGGGATTTTTTGATCAGGAAAGCAAAACTGGAGATATTTTGGAACAAATGTCTCGTGATTCTGTTATTATTCAGGATGCTATGGGAGAAAAGTTACTATTAATTTATACAGCTGACATCGACATTTTTTGGAGGCTTTGTGATTGAGATGGCTTCTTTCTCTTGTGTTATTATCTTTAATTCCCCCTCTAGTGATCTCATCTTCCTTTATGACTGTTTTCACGACAAAGCTTATGTCCAGATGCCAAGCTGCTTATTCTGTTGGGGCAGCAGTAGTGGAACAGACAGTTGGCTCTATCAGAACGGTGAGAATCTATATTGAACTTAGCCATACCCTTGTTTCATGTTATTTTTTGTCTAAGAAAATTGTTTACCACATACATACAGGTTGCATCATTCACTGGGGAGAAACAATCTATTGCCAAGTATGAAAAGTCTCTCACGAAAGCTTATAGGGTTGGGGTGCAACAGAGTCTGGTCGCTGGACTTGGTTCGGGTATAGTTTTGTTTTGCTTATATATCGCTGTCGCTTCTATGGCAAAGAACTAAACTCAAAATTATAGCTTCACACCAAGGTTGTCCTATCAATTGCAAGCCTATTGAAGTCCCCGCTATCGTAACCAACCTTGGAAAGCAAAATAATATGTTGGTCAAAATTACTCTTACAAAATGAGTATGTTGCATTGCTATGGAACTAATCATCCATCCATTGAAAAAAGAGGTGCAACTATAAGACAATTTAGGACTTATTGTTTATGGTCTAGTTCATTCCGCTTTTGTGGGTCCTATCTATATGAGACGGTATAAGTATAACTCGATGATGACTGCACCTCAATGAAATAACGGAGCGTGTCATACTCATAAGGCTAGCAAAATTAGTAGAAGAGTAAAATGTTATATCGAGAAGATTCTAGGATTCTCAGCTGAGTATGGTTAATAATGTACCTGTATCCTCGAGATCTGATTCACCACAGTTGAGTGCGATTGAGTGAATCATAGGACCTTTACAAGATAAGCAAAGTTATAATCCAAAATGATGATATCACGCGCTTTTGCATGCATTTGTTAGTTGTTACCATATGGTTCAAAGGAAATTGACACCAACTGCTTTTTTGGCATCATACCACTCATGTTAAAACTAAATATCAAAACACTAAATCGTCAAAGCATCGCAATTTTATAACACAAGATAAAACAAATTATAAAGCTTTAATTTCGGATAAGCCACCAATGGTAACATTTGGCGCACTATGCAAAGTTCTTAATCGCTATAAGCCCATTAGTATATAATGTCTTGCGCTATATGCTTGCAAATTATCTTCAAGGAACCGATAGGATATAAGTTGTGACAACATACATTCTAAATTGCATTATTAAAAAAAGACCTCAAAGTTGACAA
Organism: Chrysanthemum lavandulifolium; assembly: GCA_022545495.1. Taxonomy (NCBI): domain Eukaryota; kingdom Viridiplantae; phylum Streptophyta; class Magnoliopsida; order Asterales; family Asteraceae; genus Chrysanthemum; species Chrysanthemum lavandulifolium. The sequence continues at coordinate 194,822,852 of CM040241.1, read as the reverse complement.
GACGCCCACCTTACCGCAATACTCACACCACAACCAAGATGATATGATGTTTCATGAGAGGATTGCAAGTGCAAAGAATCGAAAGGATGGCTTGACTACCAGCATGATATGATGCTTATAGTTAATAATGGACTATGCATTTCCTTCAAGCCATTTTGAATTATTGAGCATTCATTATTGATACATAGTTACCTGAGTTTTCTAATTTATAAACTACAACACGCAATCCTTTAGGTTACGATCCCAGTTAAGAAGAAAAATGACCATAAAAACGATAAACTATAACCTCATAAACCACGACCTTACCTGTAAGTGGTTGAATGCCATATGCGTACAGTACCATCCTCAGAACCTGTAATTATTATTAGAAGCTCTGGGTGGAAGCATACAACTGAAACCTTGTGTGTGTGACCTTCTAGAGTCTGGACACAAGTTTTAGTTTGATAATCCCATACCTGTTTACAAAGTATTTATAACATAAGATACACACTGCAGAATGTTGGGATAAAGTCTGACCGAGCCTATGGACAGTCAAAACAGATTCCAAGCATATGGACATTTACAATTCTAGTCTAATTAGGACTTCTTATTTGTTAAGGACTATTTTGTTTAATTAGAATTGTAGTAGGATTAGAGAGCATATTCTAACACCTATATATACCAGCCGAGCTTGTGGTTGGATATATGAAAAACCTATCAGTTGTTTGAGCCTATATTTTCTGATTAATACTAGTGAGCATATTCTAGTATCTTGTTATCTGGTTATTGTGTTTCGTTTATGAACTTGAATCTGACTAGGGACTTGAATTGGTATCTAGAGCAAGGTTTCAAGCGAGTCGATTCCCGTGTTCAAGTTAGTCGATCTCGAAGGGTAGCAAGCAATCGACAAAGGGTTACAAGATCGAGTAGAGTGCGTCGACAAAGGGTTACAAGATCGAGCAAGCAATCGACAAAGGGTTACAAGATCGTAAGCAATGACAAAGGGTTACAAGATCAAGAAGCGACAAAGGGTTCCAAGATCAGTTATCCAAGCAGAAGGGATTCCAAAGTCGATCACAGAAGGTTTCCAAGCAGTCGATTATCACAGAAGGTTTCCAAGCAGTCGATTATCACAGAAGGGTTTCCACAGTCGATCACAAGGTTTTTTAACAAGGTTTCGACTTAAGCAAGAAGTCGATAAAGTTTAAAACTTTACACTTGGTTTACTTAGGCAAGAAGTAAAACAAGCTTGTTCTAGGGCTGGAAGATAATCCAACTACACCGGTAACTTACAAAAGGCGTTCAAGAAGGATGGTGCAAGGCGAGTCGAGTCAACCACCTATTGAACATACTAAACGGCTCTTCAATGTCCAATGTTAACAAGCACGAACTATAACATATGGGCAATAAGAGTTAAAGCGGTATTCGAGTCCATGGAATACTAGATGCATTGGAACCGGGGAAGGAACAAGTTGTTGCTAAGCAAGATCACATGGCGGTGGCGTTACTCTTCCAGCGATTCGGAAGAACTTGTTTTCAAGTTTCACAATTCAACACACCAAAGAAATGGGAGCTTTGAAGACCGGTATGTGGGTGTTGAACGGGTTCGAGACGCGAGGTTGCAAACCTTGGAGACGGAATTGAATCTTTAAAGATGAAAGTCAACGAATCAATCGATGACTTTGCGGCTAGGATGGGCAAAATTGTAATAAGTAAATAGCTTGGGAACAATTTATGAAGACAAGAAACTTGTTAAAAGCTACTTGCATCCGTTCGGATAGGTATGTTGCAATTGTTGCCTCAATAGAACAATTTCTTGACTTGAATACTATGTCTTTTCAAGAAGCAATTGGAAGGTTGAAAGCTTTGAAGGAAGAATGAAGGGTGTTGACACCACTTCAAGATCAAGGCATGTTGATGTTCGGAAGGGTGAAAGATATGATAAGAAAGGTCGAGGAAGGAATTCCTCCGGTGGCAACGGTAAAGGTCAAAACTTTTCTTCTCAAAACAAATCTCATGATAGTGGTCAAGCTAATAACCACAACCGTAATAACTCCGGAGCAATACGGAGCAAAGAAGAACAAAAGTCGAGATCTTTCAAAGATTCAATGCTTCGATGTGATGAATATGGTCACTTTGCTTCTAAGCGCCTCGAACGACGTGAGCGAAGCAAAAGCATGAATCAAACCTTTTGAAAACGGAGGATGATGATGACCCAACACTTTTATGATGAAAAGCGTTCAAGAAGTAGTTTTCTTGAATGAAGAAAAGATTATCCCAAACCAATTGAATACTAAGCCAAACGAGGAAGACACTTGGTATTTGGATAATGGAGCAAGTAATCACATGACGGGATCCGAGAATACTTTTCGAGTTGAATGAGAATATCTCCGCAGAGTGAAGTTTGGTGATAACTCCTACATCGAGATAAAAGGAAAGGGTTCGATAATCATTGAAGGAAAGCGGAGAGCAACGGTTAATCATCGGAGTCTATTACCTACCCGAGCTAAAAGCAACATAATTAGTCTTGGGTAAGCTATCAAGGCGGATGTGACATTCGTATGAAAGGTAACCTTCTTACTATGCGTGACTCAGATGGCAAGCTTTTGATGAAGGTTCCTAGAACAAGTAATAGACTTTACAAGATTAAGCTCCAAGTTGGAAGTCCGGTGTGTCTCAAAGCAAAGATGGAAGATGATGCTTGGTTATGGCATGCTAGGATGGGTCACATTAATTTCGAGACGATGGAATTAATGGCAAGGAAGGGCATGGTTGAAAAGTTGCCAATAATTCATCAAGAGAACAAGTTGTGTGAATCTTGTTTGGTAGGAAAACAAACCAAGAAGGCGTTTCCTAAAGTCGCAAAATTTAAGGCAACACATCCTCTTCAACTTATACATGCCGACCTATGTGGACCAATTTCTCCACCATCCATAGCACGAAACAGTGAAATTGGTGAATTTAAGAGACAAATGCAAGAAAGGTTCGATATGAGTGACTTGGGAAAGTTAAGCTATTATCTTGGCATTGAAGTAAAGCAAGAGGATTCAAGTATCTCAATAAGTCAAGAAAGATATGCAAAGAAGATCTTGAAAGATGCTGGGATTCATGAAGCGAATCCTACTCAATGTCCATTAGAACCTGGAATGAAGTTAAGCATGGATAAGGAAGGAAAACCAGTTGATGCAACTTTGTATAGACGACGAGTTGGTTGTTTAAGGTATTTACTACACACTCGACCTGATTTATCTTATTCGGTTGGTTTGGTTAGTCGTTACATGCAAGAACCAAAAGAATCACATATGGCAGTTGTGAAACAAATACTAAGGTATATCCAAGGTAGTTTGAATTTTGGAATACGATACAACCAAGAGAAAACCAAGGAGTTAGTGGGGTTTAGTGATAGTAGTTTTGCTATGGACCAAGATGATGGTCGAAGCACAACTGGGCATGTATTTTATCTAGGTAAATCACCTATCACTTGGTGCTCACAAAAGCAAAACACGGTGGCTCTATCGTCTTGTGAAGCCGAGTTCATGGCTGCAACTTCAGCCGCGTGTCAAGGGATATGGTTACGTGGGTTGTTGAGTGAAATAACCGGAATGGAAGAAAGAGTGGTGGTCTTATTTGTTGACAACAAATCGGCTATTGCACTTATGAAAAATCCGGTCTTTCACGGAGAAGCAAGCATATAAACACACGTTATCATTTTATCCGAGAATGTGTTGAAAGAGGCCAAGTACAAGTTGAATTTGTAAGAGGTGATTTGCAACGTCTCGATATTTCGACGAAAGCTCTCGCAAGGATTAAGTTCAAGGAAATGCAAGAGTTACTCGGAGTTGAAGACCTCCCTATCTCGAGTCAGAAATTAGGGGGTGAATGTTGGGATAAAGTCTGACCGAGCCTATGGACAGTCAAAACAGATTCCAAGCATATGGACATTTACAATTCTAGTCTAATTAGGACTTCTTATTTGTTAAGGACTATTTTGTCTAATTAGAATTGTAGTAGGATTAGAGAGCATATTCTAACACCTATATATACCAGCCGAGCTTGTGGTTGGATATATGAAAAACCTATCAGTTGTTTGAGCCTATATTTTCTGATTAATACTAGTGAGCATATTCTAGTATCTTGTTATCTGGTTATTGTGTTTCTGTTTATGAACTTCGATTCAGACTTGGGACTTGAACATACACATAACTACACAAGCGGAAAAGTGGAAGGCCACAGACCTTAGCAGTGTGATCATCTGATCCAGTAATAAGATAAGGTTTATATCCTGTTAATATTCATCAAGAGCATGTAATATATTCTTGTAAGTCGGTCTAAATGTGACCATATAATTGATAATAACAATCAGTGGAGTATCGATCGGCTTGTGTAAGCAAACTTTAAACAACATTCAATGTTCTAAGTTACCTTGTGCCGGTTGCCTATCGTCAAGAAGATAAAATGAGGTAAAATTAAGGTATAAAATGAGCAGCTAAGTAACATGTCAAAATAGGTCGTCTTTTGATATGAGCCGAGTTAGGCTCACTCACAAATATCATGTTATCCAAACAAACACAGAAAACCGAAAAACTAAAGAGCATTATGAGAATAAATAACTTACATGAATGTGATTCTGTGGATCATTATATGGCTTCGAGATCCTTCGACACTTGAGGAACCTCGGCTCATTTTGAGCTTGGGCTCGGGCTCAATGACACCGCCATCAAGCTTTTGTTCGACTTGTGATACATCAACGGTATTGGCGTGTTTAGTATTCTCGGCCTCAGCTCGACATCATCACAACTATCATGTTTTCGCATAATAATATCTATATTATCATGACCATGTGGATCAACAATCTTTTCATCTAGAACTTTATCTTCTTCCTTGAATTTATTGCTTTCAACTTGATCGCTCGGAGAGTCAAGTGTGGATGTGATCGACATTTCGGTCCCACATTCGACCCACCTTTGGAACAACCTTTGACTATCGAAACGAAACACTCTTCCGGCTCGATAGTCACGCCATGTGGTAGCTTTTTCGGAGCAGAGGAACCAATATCCACAGACGATCCTACCTCAAGAATCGATCAACAGAATCGAGTGGTTCCAATGGTTCAAGCTAACTTGTTACTAAATTTTGTTGGCTCGCATTAAACAAAGATCATCTTGTTTAGAAGAGTTGATTGATTTCAATGGGTTAGAAGAAACATCATCTTCTTGATTAGAAGAAGTGGGTGACTTAAGTGAGTTGCTCCTAGAAGTCTCCTCAAACCTAGATCGAGCAAACGATAAATGCAGATTACTTGCTTTTCTTCCAAACACGTACTTCCTTCCTCTCGAATCAGTTGGTCACCGCAAGTCTTTTATGAACGTTTGGGTTCAGTTCAAACAGCTTCTCGAATTTGAACCGCCTCAACTGAGGTTCCGTGTTCACCCATAGGTTCATCCGAGGAGTATCAGCTTTCCTACCGACTCTAGTACAAACGTGTTTCTTTGGTCGAGGCTTCTTCTTCATTGTGTCTTAAATGCGAATGCTTTTCAACACCGATCAAATTTTCTTCATTTTCTTCACATGGTAATCGTTGTTTCCTTAGCATCGTAAATCATTTTGGTTGATTCACGCTAGAAGGAATGACTCTTTCAACATTGTCCCGCTCTTGTTGTGGTGCATGTGACTCGATAGTTTCGGTGTAGAAACGGACATCCACCTCTCCACCAATTCCAAGTGAATCGATTTTAAGGGATCACATTTGATGTTAATTTGTTTGGCCTTCGTGTAGATTCCAGAGCTATCGAAAATAAATGTTAATTCACATTCAATTAGAATAAAAGCAGAGGCAATAAAGGATCGAGAAGTTTTGACGAGAGATGAAAACGTGAATGTACCAAGCGAGCGAGATCATATTTAATAGCTTCTCCAAGGAAATATGTGTTGGATTTTGCACTCCCTGAAAAAAAAATACCTTTACAATGACCGTATCAAACACATGTTTTTCTAAAATTTGTCAATTTCGACCCATTTGACCCATTCTGACCCGCAAGTTAATAAGCTTATGTTTCTATCATAATAGACTCAAAACTACTTTTAATAGGTTTCCAAGTTTAATTTGAACATTGGGATATGAATACCACAAGCTTTGGTGGCCTCGCACTCCAAACTGATGGCGTCTCAACGATAAATTCCTTGCGCCTAGGCCCTCAAAAATACAAATTTTGTTCACAATTTGTAACTAAGATATGTAATAATTTTTTTTAATTCCAAAATTATTTGTAACATTCTTAGTGGGCAACCCAAAGGAACAGAGAAGGGCAATAGCTATACCTTGCCACCAAAGTTAAAAATACAATTGACTTGAATGTTAAAAACTTGGCCGATGGGTGAATATGTGCCAACTCATCTCGTTATTTCAGAAACATAACTAAGCAATAGTGGTCAAGTAGATCAGTATGGTAAATGCATTTTATTGATCAATTAAAAAGACGTATCCGCTTAAACAAATGAATTACCCGTGCGAGGTACATGAAAATTGACACACAAAAGTAAGATTGAGCATAATTCAAAGCCCGAACCGACCGACCAAATCAACCAAAACACGATATTAGGAAATATTTTGAATCGAAAGCCAACCAAATGTCTCCTCGATTTCGGTCTATTAGTCTCGTATATTCGGTCTTTCTGGCCCAGTTTATTTTCATCGCATTCTATAGTAGGCCTCAAGTCCAAAGAAAAATAACAATAGGAAACGCTTTAGTGTACACTCTACACTCTACAGAACATAATTTTAGACTACATAAGAGGACTACAATAGCAAAATGATAACAAATAAAAGCGCAACAACAAAGACTTACGTATAATACGATATTAATATAACCAACATATAATATTTTTGAGCTACCACCTAATCGGAAAATATATGAATTCTTTAAGCTTAGGGGGTGTTTGGATTTCCATATTTAAAACAACTTAAATCATTCAAGATCAACACGTATTCGTAGCCACGTCAATAGTACACTCTTTACTATTATTAGTATCATGACAAATGACTCATTGTGCAACATAGCACACTAATGATATATTTTTGTATTATTCTAGTTATAGATTCGTTTCTGATATTTCCGCTTCTTCTGGTTCAGGCGACTACGCAACCTCATCATGCCCATAATCAACAATCTTCAAAGTCGTTTTCGTTCCTATTCTTGGCTCCGTACCTAAGCAAGGAAACTATATGTATCAAAACTTGTATCATAGTGCCTAAGCAAGAATGTTTAACAACTAATTTAGTATCCTCTTGTTAAGCCAATATTTGTGATATTCTTAACAATTAAAGTAGTTTACTTTCATGGAACGCTTAAGGATTTCTCTTGCTTTGCAAAAGGATTACACTTTTATAATTAGAAAAATAAATAAAGCAATGACTTCCAAATATTAACATATATACATTCGTAATTTGCAGCATTGAAACAGAAAAAATAAAGCATTGATTTTCAAAAAAATAAATTGTGAAATTACCTTCCAAGGGGTTGCCATAATTTGCTTATCACCTCATTTGACTCACGACATTCCCGTCAATAGATTATGAGTACCATAATCTGTACCAAAGACTCTTTCTTCAAGATGGCGATTTCTCTCATCGCCTTGAGGAAATCCATGGATACAAGAATGCGAATCTGGCGTAATTATTAAACTCAATGTCAAACATCTTGAGCTACAATACGATAGACATGATGACATTTTCCTAAATACATTAGAGCACTTGGACTTTATGTTCAAATAGGAATAAAACAATTAAAACATACCCCAAAGATCGACATGATTGGAACCTAATAGCGGACACATTACATATTGCAAATATGTGTTTTGCAATTTCTCTTGTCGGAGCTAATAAAAGATTGCAATCTTCCTTCCATAGGAGGCATTCATGTTCGCATAAATATGAAGAAAGTTCCTCACAACTGGTCTCATCTTTCTTAACTTTGGGTACTCGTAACACTTTTCCAACCTACATAAAGTAATTAGATTTACCTCAATTACCAATCAAGGCAATTAGAAAATGAATAAGGCAGAATTATAGAATTGTTCCATGATTATATTCAACTTGTATCTATTTCTTTGGTCACAATCACATTTTTTTCAATAAACATCTCTCCCAAATTAAGTTTTATCCTATCTTCTTGAGTATTTAACTGATAAAATTTGATCAGATAACGCCTCGCCACATCATGCGTAATCGATAAAACAAAATTACTCGGTAGTGTTTAAGTAAAATATTAAAATAACTAACTCACATTGGTCATCATCGAAATATTTTACTCTTTAAACATTAAAAGTACTCATTCTCAACCTATCCGGTACATTGATACTTTTATCCCGCATATAAATAGTTATAGGCACTCAAACAGAGGATCAAAATGTAAAAAATGAAGCCGAGAAGCTTTGAAAACAAATCCTATAAATATTAATAGTCTTCAATAGCGCATTTAAGGACAAGTGAGGACAAAAGTAGTTCGGTTCACCACCCCAAACACGTGACCGCTTCATATTTGAGTCATAAGTCTCAAAATCACCTTCAAGGAACCTGAAAATCATGTATAACCCCCTAAGTAGTATACCAAGTATCAATAATCTCATTGATTTTAGATGAGTAACAGAAGTGACGATAAGAATAAAAAATCAGAAATCAAGATTTGACAAAACAACCACGTTCACAGAGAATCTATTTACAGCCGACAGTTTTTTAATTCCAGATGAATTTCTATTCTTAAAAATAGTGCACCCAAACACAGACATTATCTTGAAAATGACTGTAGTATTCGCTAATCTTTTATCCCAACAGATGTTGTCAAACAGAAATGACCATAAGGAAAAAAAATAAGAAATGAAGATCAGACGAAACAAAGATGTTCACAACAGATCTATTTACACCTTTACGCTTTTCAATCGCATATGCATTTTCATTCTTAAAAATAGTGCAGTGAAACAACAACGTTCTCTTATTCAATGGTTCGTCAAGCTCAGACACCATCTTCACCGCTTGGTCAATAAGATTCTTTTGTTAGAACATATGACAGATATAGCAATAGATTAACCTAGAAGACGAAAAACGAAACTGAATGGGTTTTTAAAATGGATGTTAAAGAAGGTACCTGGTTAATGAAGAGATCCCTAAAGACTCGTGAGCAATTGACAATAACATCGATTCTAGGTCTTCCGAGCTCTTCAAGATCGACAGTTCAAACCGAGTGACTCTGCTCCGGTGAGTTTGTAATCGGTCTAAAACCGATCATCCATAGAACTTGACCCAAAATCAAAACACACACCAAAGTTTCACAATCGACCAAAATGTTACATGCATAACGATAAATATCAGAAACTAACACCAAAGCAGATACATGAAAAAAACAGATCCTCGTATGTTGTATACATTATAAGCTTATACTAGACTCTGTACATCAAGAAGCCGAATAAGTCCACCGGCACAAAAGATACAATCATCATAAACCATTGCCAACACAAGAGTTACATTCATCCAGATTCATATCATATAGAGAACTTTGAATCAAAACATTAAACCATCAACATCGCGGTTTCAACATTCAAACATTCATAACCAATAGGAAACATATAACAAAGAACGGATGAAATACCATGTCATGTTACTTTATCGAAATCGAGAATGGTTACCGGTTCCAGAGCTTGTTTCTTGCTAGTCAAGAAGATACACCAGAGAACACAAATCATCATCTTTTGTATCTCTTGCCGAAATGCGATTAATCTCGGAAGTTACACGAACCCGCAATTAGGTGATTTTTACCTAAGCCGCTCGTAAAGTGACGTTAAAGAAAATGATGATATGAAGAAAGCCGTGAATTTTATATTGAAGCTAAAAGAAAATCAATGACCATCATTTAATTTTACCACCATCTTTCTTTTATGCATACAGTTTCAAGGTAAATTGGTCGATCAGCACGAGTGGAGCCACCAAAGACCTTGTTTTGTAAACAATCATACTAATTATTAACAAATCCATATCATTCAACGTAACAACTATATAACGATCTTAATGAACTCAAAGTACTTTGTAAAGCTTAAATTTAGTTGACAAAGAGCTACCATCCAAGAATGTGCTTAGGAATTCTAATTGTGTTAATGTTCTATTATTGATTTTGTTATTTATGAATGACATACAATAACGTATGAATGTAGTCCCAAGCGGTGTGATTTTGTGTATCCATCTATCCAATTCAATGATCTAAACTAAATAATCACGTTTATTAAACTACTACGAAATACTTTTCTATTAGCACTTTCTGTTGTTCCTTCCTCATTAACTCAAAAGAAGTTGCCATAAAAATATAAAAGTGATTGTCAATAACTTTGAAGATCGTCAACCAACAACGCAACATAACAAAAAATGTTCCGCTGAGAAATAACCCAACAGAGATAGCCCACGTCTATTCTTTAAAGATGTTGACATTCTTTTAATAATCTTAAGATGCATACCCTTTTAGCATCAGTTTAAGACAAACAACCAACACGTAAGAGCATTTTATCAAGAAATGGATAGTCATTATCGAAAAGACACCACAATGTTGTTGTTTCTTGTATCTGTCTTGAATAGATGAGAGATATTAACCAATGCACGGTTGGCACATGTGTTGTGGAAAAATAGTAATCACGTCAATTGTCAATGCAGTAGGGGTAGTCAAGCCAAAAAGAATCCCTGATATAGCCAGTCCTTTTATGAAGAAAACTAACAAAAACCTTAGATAACTGAATATTTTTTGGTTATGGTTGGAACTTCATTTTCAAATTAATTTGAGTAAAGGTACCACAAGTTCTTATATACCTGCAATTGAAGGCCCAAGAGCAACTCTACAAGCTGCATTCCACAAGTTCATATATACCTGCAATTACACTCCCACCATCGTTGGAGCTTTCCATGTTTTAGCATATATGCATGTTTCAGTTTTGTATATTACTGTAGTATGCAAATCTCAAATATTGATGTGAATTTGATAACATACCATGTAATAGCTTAGCAACCAGATGACTTATCCTGATCAAAGTCCATTAGGAAATCAGTCAAGTTTTCAAAAAATTGAAAACATACCTTGAATGATATAGCTTTATTTGTGTCCTTTTTCTGAAAAATCATGTTTAAATGAATTGAGTAATCCTTCTTCATCCACTACTGGCTACATAGTAACCTACACAAAAACACATTAAAAATCATTAAAACCCTAAAATTGTGATGGAGTTTTCTTGAACAAAAATACATGCACTAAAAGAAAATTAGCGTTAGAAACATTATAAGAAAAAAATACATGCAACCAAAAGAACAAATAATTTGTATAAAGTTTATAATGGATATTAGGGTTTTGAGAAAAAAAATAATATCGTTGTTTGCAGATTTCAATTTAAAACAACGAAAAGTTATAATTAAGGAAACACAATCCTAAGATAATATCGATTTCAAAAGAATTTTATTTACTCTATGATTCTAATAAAATTATAGCCATTTATATATTATAGTTTGCAACATAATTATCAAAATAACTTGTTGCCTAAGTGGTAAACACACAAGTTATTTATACTAATCCTACAAACGACCCAAGTTCAAATCTTACCATGGTCATTTTTTATTAAAAGCGATTTTTAGAAATAATTTCTTAACAATTTCGAAAATTAATAAATTAAATTCGAAAAATAAATATTGTTGATTTTTAGAAATAATTTCTTAACAATTTCGAAAATTAATAAATTAAATTCGAAAAATAAATATTGTTGCTTAGGTGGATGAAAAAATTGCTTAGTTGGACAACAAATGATTATGTGGCATTGAGGTGGCAAGATTAATGCCAAACGCCTCCTCGTTATATATATATATATATATATATATATATATATATATATATATATATATATATATATATATATATATATATATATATATATATATATATATATATATATATATATGACATGACTTCGATGGGCTGGTTAAATTCATAAAATGTTTGACAAAATTATTTGCACGTAAAATAAAAAATGAATAACAGCAAATATGTTACACAAATATATTAAACAAAATAATTAGAAACAAAAATATAGTGCTCGTGTATTATATGTAAAAAAGAACTATTATAAATGTGCCAACAAATCAATTACATGATATATGCGAAATAAAAATTCTTTATACACAACGCTTGTTGGATGATATGTATATTCGTGTTTGTAAACAACGTTTGTTTAATTCGTAGGAAATATGCAAGTCAGCTTCAAATAACCATCGCCTCCACATGAAACATTGATTCAACTTTTAGCTACAACTCCAATGATGATGGACCCCTAACATCATAAACAAACTCAAATTAATAGACAATAAACTAACCACCATAACGTATCGAGGAAATCATGTTTAAACTCTAGGTGAATACCTATTTTAACACTCATTGATTTGTGAAAAAGTGTGTTCTTTGGCTGCAGCCAACATGATGCAAGCTAATTCATATATAGGCTATAAACAACATGTGGCGGATAAATGAATAATCTTATAAGATTTTATGCTTTTTCGTGACTCAAAGAATAAGAGAAAAAATCACGAGATTATATCAAAACAAAGACTTTTCCTGTAATTCATATTGATCCTTTCTTAACGATTGATGTTATTTCTAACAAAGACTTTTCTTTGGACTGTTTTTCTAATCTTATTTTTCTGAACATTAAATTGCCGTATATTATAAAACTGTTATTTGCTGGCTTCAGTAATTCACTGGTAAATCCAAGCCCAACAACATTTAAATACATCTTGGTCCATGCTATAGACCCAACAACAACCCTAACATTGTATTCTTTTCTTTAGGCCTAAATGTATTTATTATCCAGTAATCTGCTATTTTTACTACCGTACAGACTATTTTGATAAAGAAAACGAATTTCGGCAACAAAATTCTTTAAGTTTTCAAAAGTACGTAAATTCATATCCGCGTCGTTGAAATGGATGATCAGATGATGTCGAACCCACAAGTTACGTTATCTAGGTATAGTTTTGTATTTTTAATAAAAAATAGACTAGAAGATATCTAATGTTCATCATCTTTGTATACTATTTCACAGTAAAAACTAAAAACCACATGTTACTTAGATGATTGAGTCATGGTACTGTACTAACCTTTATTTAGGAAGCGTTGTTTGGAGGGTATAGAAATTACACAATGACATTCATAGTCATTCTAAATGTTTGGTTGAAGATTTATTTTAAGTATGGTTTCAACTTTCAACAATAATAAATGCAAACAAATGGATTTTGTAAACTATTCTCGTGTGGCTCGCATATCTTATTATTTCCACCACAAAAGTAATAAAATTGGAGCACTTTTGTGTTACCGATATCTAAATTTTATATCAAACATAAATAATGAAATCGATTTCCCCAATCATATACATTCCGCTAATCAAATCCATACATTTAATGATTCCGAATAACATACCAAATGCACCCTTAGTTTTCAATTTACCAAATTTAAGTTGTTAAAATACAATTTGGCAAGCCTTTTATTAGAGGAGATGATTTGTACACCTAATCAAATGTTTGAGACACTTTAATTAATTATTTTGAACATTTATACCTTCATATGGGTGAGGGTATAAATGTTTAAACACAATTAATTTGAACGTACCAATCGTTTTATAAAGTGTGCAAATCACTTCCTTTTTATTAAGAGAATTGATACTTAGGGCCTGTTTGGCAGGAGCTTTTTGGAGGAGCTATTAGCTTTTTGTTACAAAATAATCTCCTATAAACTAAGTAGCTTCGTTTGGATGCATTACCCATGCTTTTATTTCAAACAAATAGCTCAAAATGAAAAATGATTCATGTTTTTAAACGTCTCATGAATTGTTAAAACTTTAAATTACTAATATACCCTCCAAACATTTATTTACAATTATAAATTTGTCCTTTTATGTCATTTTACATCTTATAATTACATTTAAAAGCTAATTTACCAAACATCATTAGTAAAAAAAGATACAAATTTGTATCTCACGTATTATAATTTATAATTTATGATTTAGTACATTCTGATTCATACCATAAAGATACAAATTTTACATACTTTTATTAAACATACCCTTACACTACATATTTTAATTCATGATTATGATTTACATGATTATGGTTAGATTATACAATAATATAATGCATAAATTATAATAAATGCATCAAAAAATGTGATGAGAGTATCACCCGTTTTATTAGTATCTACTGCCACTATTTTCAGAAGATTCGACATATCTTATAAGTACAAAAATAAATATATAATCCTTCTAGATGGGCATACGATTAAATAATTGTTGAGAGTAGGTTTATGTCCCATGAGTATGTGACATTTGAGTATTTTAATATAAGTGCTTACAGTAAGATTTCAAGACAACATAATGAATAGATACATGTTTTAGTTAAGAATTATAACAGAACATTACAGTATTCTAAGTTTTATTTTAGTCGATTCGATTGGGCATTAAAACTACAATGGGGTTGCATAACTTGATTCTTTTCTCTTCACAAAATAAATGGTTAACATTTTGTTGTATCCAAATGAGTATAGACTATGGAGGTAAATAATACCGCATATTGCTAGATTTTGCATGTCGAACATAATGACAATTATGTATTATTTTGCAAGGCAAAAAAAAAAAAAAAAAAAAAAAAAAAAAAAAAAAAACCCTCAATTGAAAGAATGGAAATATGGAGTATCAAAGTATTGTGCCTAATTGCCTATAAAAACATCCAACCCAATTGTTAAAAGTTACAGTATTTTACTTATTTCTGTTTAATCAAAATTATACATATTAGATTTGTTGTTATTATTAAAACTCACCAATTAAAAATGATGATTATGTTTGTGCTTTGGCTTGTTTTCGTAATACGATTTCAAGCTTTGTTTTTAATGGTTTCACTAATAAGGATATCACCCCTCTAAACCCAAACAAACATTGGCGAATGCACTTTTTAGTGAAATGGTAAAGGATATGAGAGTCCACTTTGACATAGCTATAAGACAGAAAGCAGTTTTTGAGTGTCTACAAACACCACATGCTCAAGAACTTCTACTAGCTATCCCCATATAAGAGCTAAGTCAACATATATCATTGGTGAAATATCGTACTATCCTTAAGTATCGCCTCATGATTCTTTTATTTTCGGTTGATGAGATATGCCTAATTTGTCGCAAGGCATGTTTAGATTCCTTTAAGGAATATGCGGTTCATTGCGAATAGATCCCGGCTCAAGTGCATGCACATATGGTTAGGACGTCCTCTTTGACGTAGGTATTAGAGAATAAATAAATGGGCGGGTTTGTAGGTTTAGGGCATCTATAGAGCACTTGCGTACATTCAGCCTGTATTGTTCTTTTGTTCTTTGGTTTCAAATAATAGTATTGGAGTGTGTCACAGGGATATCAAGGTTTCTGTATTGTTATTAAACATGTACGCTATGTTGGTTGTCAAATAAAGGTACATGTTTAAATAAGGGATATCAAGGTTTCTTTCGTTGTCAAATAAAGGTGCATGTTTAAATACTTTTCATGATCCTTTTGAATATTGGAAAATTTATTAAAATAGATTACCTTAAAATTTATGGTATATGAGTCACGAAAATAACTAAAGCAAAATGATTTTTGTCAAAAATACTTTAGTTTTATAATGAATAAATGCATCAGAATGACTGCGAGGTACTACTATATTACATTATTTATAATTACTGTTTTCAGCTGAACTAATTCTAGAAAATTTATGTTTGTAAGTGGAATGGTATGTTTGATGCATCGGCGCGAATTCTTGCCCATTTTCATAATCATGCTGAACTTATTGCTCATGTTGTTGCTTACAGTAATTGGTGTTCAGGGGGTATGGTATAAAATTATGGGGGCTTTAGGTCTGATATTATGGGGTTCTGGGTGTTTGTAATCGGTGCACAGGGGTGTGGATTCGACTATTCTTTTAATTGACATATTGATTGATATGGTGCAGGGAGCTACTAGACGTTGCTTTGTAGTAAGACTGGGTAGGTGGGTAACAATATGTGGCCATAGTAGTGTATCTCCCCATGAACTGTGCAACATCAGAACAGTAAACCATGCTTTCCAGTCATTTGGTTTTGACAATCAATCAGTACGGGGCAATGAATCCGTTATCAGTGACTCTTATCCACAATCATCTTCCAACAGTAAGCAATTCATGTTTTTGCAAACCCGTTTGTGTGATTTGTATTTGCTTCAATTTTTGGGATCATCCATTTATAATTGTACTTTACCTCTCATCTAGATCAACCTTAAACATGCGGGAATGTTGCAGACACCTTTGTTGCAGAAAATGCGCATCATAGCCGTTTGGTACGTGGCGGGGCAAGTGATGCAGGTTTTACTGACCAGGTTTTAATATTTATAAAGTCTCGTTATACCTATGGTCTACCCTAATGCACTAACGGGCAGTGTACCCGGTCGTGTGTAGTGTAGTATTCGGTAAAACCGAGGTCGTCCCAAGAGCTATGTGTGTTGGATTATTACTAAGTCTAAGTGTCACAGTATTTAATATTGATTTCGATAAGGAATTAACTAATTAACTACTAAATCAAATAAAGGGCAAAGGTTTAATCAATAGAGGAGAGTGGTGCTAACCTAGTTATTCCTCCTAGCTAGTAATGTCTACGTCTACTTACTTCCAATTACTTCAGGTGGGGTCAAAGTCGAGAGGACAACATTTAGTCAATTCGCCCTAACCTATCAAAGAATATGCCATCACGGAGAAGTCGTGTCCCTCATAAGTCCTGTTGTTCCCGGTCCCCTAAGCCAAGTCATTAAGTACCGCTACATGCTAGATTTATAATAGTGAGTGCCGGGCGTTAGAACCTTAAACACTCACCCCTAATTCTTAAGTTCATCTAAACGGTAGGTGATCGGTTGGTCAATCGCACAAGTAGAAAGGGTCGCCACTTGGTCATATCTTACCCTTCCGTCTCAATCCGCTCACCTAGGGTCGAGTTGGTCATATCTCCTAGGCAATTGGCCTCACCGCCATTCAAAACTACCAAACAATGGTAGCTACCAATAAACTATGCATGCATACACTTAGAAATAATTATACGAAAGTAATGTAAACGCAAACAAAACAATTAATGAATCATAACTAGGCCAAGACCAAGAGGTGCTTAGCTCATATTAACCATACAAGTCAATTCAATATTCAAAGTTGCGAAATACATGAATCGAAAGTAAAGAAAAGATAAAATGCTAATGCTTATCGTAGGGGTGATTTCTCCTCGAGACAGCTCAGTATGCTCCTCTAGACCGCTTTTGCTTCTTCCCACGCTTTGGTTGTGATGTGTGGAATGAGATGCTTTCAAATGTCGGAAATCATGGGGTATTTATAGGCAGATCCGGGTTACTGGCGTAACTTAAATAAGAGTTACGCCGTAATCTTCAATTCCTTAGTTATTTGCACTAGATCTGCTTTGGTTACGGCGAACCTTATGGATGGTTACGCCGTATTCTTCAATAATTCTTGGTTACGCCCGTAGTTGGTGGAATAGTTACGGCATAGTTATCGCGTGGAACCTCATTTGACCTAATAGAGTTACCAGTAGTCTTTGGGGAGAGTTACGCGTAACCTTCCGATGAGTTGGTTTTCGAGTCATGCTTTAGTTACGCGTAATGTGAGAGATGAGTTACGCCAGAACTTCTTCAAAGTCGACATACTATGATAAATCTTTGATATTTCTCCAATTCCGCGTCTCTTTAGCTCTAATGCTCGTAATTTACCTGAAAGTGGAAAACAATGGAAAACAAGCGTAAATCCATATAAATGATATAAATTACAAGCATTATCGGGGGAAATTGACACTTAATATTCATGACTATTTGATGTTATCAGCAAACTTCGTAAGCTTGCAACCACCAACATTTTTAGCTCGACCCACCAACACCATAATAATAGATCATGCTGGCAAATATCCTGATAACGGAAAGAAAGTTATGTTATTGGAATTCTTCTTTTGACAACTGCAATTTTAAACTTCTGTACACATTTTGATAAATAATGGAAATCTATAACTAACTTTGTATCTTTGCTACTTACGTGAATTGCAGTAAACTTAAAAGAGCTTTCAGCCAGGAAATGGCATCATGGACCCATCTTTTGAGCTGAGATTCCTCTGTATCTTCTATCCTAATACTTTATTAGTGGTCGTTGAATTTTTTGTTAATATGCTTTAAATCGAAGAGGCATTTGTTTGTGCTGTTGCTTTCGGAGGTGACACATGACTATAACGACCTCCACGAGATGCTTATCAATAGATCAAATCAGTTGGCGGAATTGTTTGAATCCGTCCGTATAGTAGATTGTTGCATTGCATGGTCCAATGCATATAGGGTTTATAAACGAGGAAGCTACCGCCCCGTGTATTACGTGAATGGTTCTTGCCGGTATGCCAAGCTATATTCAATCCTCAAATGCATTATTCGTTGCTTGCCCAACTCATCAAGAAGATTCTTTCATAAACCGTGTAAGCTTCAATTTTATAATCTCTGCATATATATATTTTTTCTCTTTGTTGCTCTATGTTTTTTCATGCATTTGATATATTGGCGAGTAAAATAATACACATGTTGCTCTGGCCGGTTGTGTGGGAACACTAAACATGTGCAGCTCCAGGTCATTTTTTTCGATGGTTAACAGTCAACCACAGTTATAAGAGACTAGGACCTTGGGCCCCTAGATCAGTTACTTAGATTGATTAAAACTTCTATAATTATTTCTGCGGAGAAGTACATGATTTACTAGCTGAGCAATATGCCTTAGGATTCCACTTTTGACATCACACACCCATCCTTGGTTTTCTTCTATTATGCTAAAGTTGATTATATTCAGAAGTATTTCAATAGTACCCACTTGATATCTTAAGGCTAATAGGTCTAAGAGGGCCTGACTTTTAACCAGTTGCTTGAAATAGCAAATTTTGTTACGAATTGTGTGATACCGTAATTATTGTAATGTGAAGCAAGCTTTTGAGTTAAATTATTAATCCACATATGTAAGCTATATGCTAAAACTTCTATAGACCTATTAGCCTCAACATATCAAGTGATGAATATACTGTCACTATTAAACTTCTATAGACCTATGAATATCTGCCGTCTCTTTTAAATTTCAGAAGATTACTTATCCCATCACTGTTATACTGTCGAGCGATGAATATATGTAACTTAATAAAAAGTTTTACCTGAACTATATATTGCCTCAATTAGTGTATTTCGTTTGTTATATTGTCATATATAATTTCTTCCCTTAACTTTTCAGGTAAAACATTATGCTGCGCGTGGACTGCCAACATGGAAAGAATCAGGAGGGCACAAGCTTTAAAAAATTCGACCATCGGCTGTTTTTTTTAAGACCGCTTTGATCACTTATGGGTTTAGTTAGGGCGAGTCCAACAACACGCACTGATGTCTATTTTGTTAGTTTTCGTACTGTTTTGCTATATTTATTTTGTGTTGCCCACTTCTGTATTTACGGGCTGTTCGGGGTGCTTATAATGTAAGCCTGTTGACTTATTAAATGCAGGCTTAATCGAAACACCCTTAAGACACTGATATGAATTTTATTTATGGCACTTAGCAATGGAGATTTCCGATATTGGTCTCAATGCTACTGGTCTGACAGTTAGATGTGGATCCAATTATGGTTTTGTAGTATTCTTGAAATTGTTAGGTATACTATTAACAAAATAAAAACCGTAAAGACAACCCGATCACACAAAAAAAATTAATTTTATAGAAATAGGCAACGCAAGTTACTAGGGACTTTTCCATTGGCCTTAACATTGATGAGGAACAAGCGGAACCGAGTAAAATTTCAAAAACCCGCCGCAACCCGCGGGGTGCAATACCTCGTGATTCCACAAGCACAAAATTAGTTCGAGCTGTATGGTGATTTTACCTAATCCGAGTGACGGAAATAAAAAAACAAAAAAGTCCTTATCCCTTGCTAGCTTCTATCCTCACGATATCACTAAATATGTATGGATTTGGATTCAGAAAGTAAAAGAGTAGGATGAGGTACTAGCTAGTAACCTTCTTAAAAAGTGATACGGAGTATCGACTTAATTTTGATCTGGCCTTCAAGTGCCAGGTCTGAGGTTCGATTTCAAAATGTTGTGTTTTTACATTTTATCCTTTGCTTTTCAAATTTATCAATACTACCAAATAACACTAGTAGCTTGTAGAGACAATAACAATACGACCCATATAATAACTACAAGGTACAGTTATTACTTATTGTTGGTTACTCAATTTTATAACTTTTTGATTTTATTGAATTACGTCGCACCAACTTTTGTATATTCACCATACACGCATTTTCTTACTATGTTCACTTGTTCAGTGTGATTTTAACAATCCCACTATAACACAAGTTCGTAAGAAAGAAAAAATAAAATTAAAGCAGATTTGATTGACAATAACCCATTAGCAACATCCACGAAATTAAATCGGCTCTACTCGTTAACATTACAAACATTATAAATAAAGATAAGTAACAAGCTAATGATCTTCACTGCTTACGATCACACGCATCCAAGTTACGATCACACGCATCCATCCAAGTTACGATCACACGCATCCAAGTTACGATCACACACAACCAAGTGTATGGCATTTTTCAGCAAATCTGCATACATTATATCACAACCAAAGTTTGTATGCCTGTAACTATTTTCAAAAACCAGTAGTGACCTTGCGTCCTTGACATGCCACTTGAAATCTCCACTTAGTTTTATCCATAAACTTCCCTCGTGTAACTTCTTTTGGAAAACCCGCATTTCCTCTTTGGTTAAATGTGTTTGATGCTTAAACCTGAGTACCGTCAGTTGCTCATCTTCAGTAATCTTGAAGGTGCTAGTACACACGGCACTGTTGAGGTGATGGTTAACAACATTTGAACTTAATTTAAAAGTAGCCAACTTTGGGGACAACTTAAGATTACCCTTTATTTCAAAAGTAATCCGCAGGGTTACGTTTGCATCGAGTAGAACTAAATCCTCATTTGTTTCAAACTCGACATACATATGATCCATGTCAAGTTGTTTTGCAGGCAGATCACATTTAGCCACAAGAACGGTGATTATAAATAGGTAGAATAACAGCAAGGATAAAAGAACCACGATAATGACGGTGATTACATTCCGTTTGATGGCCGTCTGTACCCAACAGAAATGAAACAAAAGTATTAGATATTTAAGTACATGAGTGAAGTATTCATAGTTTTTTTTTAACAATCTGCATGAGTACATCTAAACATGAAGTGCACAAATCTTATTGTATAAGCTAACATGTGCTCTAATTTGCATGAAATTTAATAAAAGTAAGGACGATAACTTACATAGGCATTGGCATTGTTGGAATTTAAATTTGCCACGAGTTGGTAATATCGTATGAAACGTATGTGTTTGCCATCTGCGAGTGGGAAGCTAGTGTTGAAGATGATATTATTAACTTTTTACGATATTGATCTTGATATAAAGTAATGAACAAGCTTGGTTTGACTTTGAAATGTAACAAGGAGGTCTGTCAATTATTTGAAGTAATGAACAAGCTTGGTTTGACTTTGAAATGTAACAAGGAGGTCTGTCAATTATTTGTCAATTTTGGAAATCATATAAAAGTTTTCCAACTTATTTTTTTCTTTCATTTCTTTTTTATGTTGTGAATCTCTTATATGTGTTGAAGATGGTGAATAGTTGTTGGGGGTGCCTTTAATTAGTGAAGAAGACGAATTTAAAAAAAGAAAGAGATTTTTTTTGGAGTAGCACATGTGATTATTATTTCCAACTTATTTTTTTCTTTCATTTCTTTTAATTTATTTATTGAAATTTACCAACGAATCTATGATGCACAAACTCTCAAATATGAGGTTAACCATCCGAGCCGAGTCGAGGTTTAGAATATTTGAGCTCGGCTCAA
Organism: Chrysanthemum lavandulifolium; assembly: GCA_022545495.1. Lineage (NCBI taxonomy): Eukaryota > Viridiplantae > Streptophyta > Magnoliopsida > Asterales > Asteraceae > Chrysanthemum > Chrysanthemum lavandulifolium. Next base: position 194,800,857 of record CM040241.1, on the reverse strand, counting down.
TTGTGGGTGTTCAAAAAATATTCGTATTCGGATATCCGAAATTTTGATCACAATTTATTAAAAAGTTGGCTTTTATGAAATGTCAATTTTGGAAATCATATAAAAGTTTTCCGAAAATTATAGATATTTGAAAATTTTGATATATAAAACTATTATTCAAAATTTCGGATATCCGAATTGAAAATCTTAACTAAAGTAATGGTTTTTGTACAGCTAAAAAGCGTGTGCTGGTAATAACTTTTGAGAATTCTCGACTTTTCATTTTTTATGTGCCATTTGAAGTCCCCATCGAGGTTAAACCCTATGTCTTTGTCTTGTAACTTCTTCTTAAGATACCTCATCTTCTTTGATGGTAAAAGTATTGGATGTGACTCAAATCGTAGAATAATAAGTTGCTCGTTTAGTGATATATTAAACATGCTATAAGATAAGGCTTGTATGAGTACCCCTCAATAGCATTTGTTGACAAATTAAAAGTTGCCGACATTGGGGATAATTTAAGATTACTTTGTGGTTCAAGATTAACTAGTACGCTAATATTTACATTAGGGAATACTGCTTCCTTATGTGTATCAAGTTAATATCTACATGCTTCATGTCAACATTTACCAAGTTTGGATTAGCTGTACTCATAATACTATAGTAATTTATAAAAAGGAGTAGAATACAACCAAGTATGATGATCGGTAAATATTCCGAGGAATATACGCCATAGCTTCTTTAATTCAACGTTGGGTCTCTGCACCAGAAAAATAAAGAGAAAACACAAAAACATAATCAATTAAAACTTTAGCTATAGAGAGTGTGATACGCACCATTATCGACATTGGATATGAGAAAGAGATAATGTGATATCAAGTTGAACGTACGTATAGTTTTGTTCAGTTCAACACCATATAAGCACCTAGATTAACCTTGATTTGTTTAGTTTTATATATATATATATATATATATAGTGAAGAGTTATTTTCGAGGCAAAGAAAAGCCGAGAAGCATGTAACTAATCTAAACCGTTGATCAAACCAATCAATGGATGAAACTGAAAGTGGCATGCTTGTAATTAATTCCAACTTCCTATGATATGTTTTAATTGGACAAGGGGCAATGATGGAAATTCGTATTTACAAATTAATCACCAGTAAATGTTTTTAATAGGACCAAATCCACAACAACCATCCTAATTTTAAGGATCTGGAGGTTACACATCAACCTAAGAATGGTATTCTCTATATTCTTTCTTATCACCACCACAAAACCATAAAGATTTATGTCTTCAACAATTAGTCGCCGGAAATATTAAGATCACCATGGCCTCACTATCATGTTTTATAACATCATGTCACCGGAAAAAAAGACGAAGACGATCCATCTTGTGAGGTTTCTATTCATCAAGCATAAGGTCTTAATAAAGATCGAAGGTAGGCTTATTTCAGACTCATATGAGTTTGAATCTTTGTTTATTTCGAAAAATCGACTACGGTTATTTGTAGATCTTTTTAATGATCTTGTTCGAACTTGAATAAAATAGAAAACTTTATGTTTTGAATTTGTTCTATGTGTTTTTGCTTCTTGTTGTTATAAATATAAATCAATTTTGGGTTCTTATAGATCTTGAAATATTTTGTTTAAGAATAATGGAAGAGCTCAATCTTGTTGTTCTCTATTTTGAATCTTTATATATTTTGTTTAATGATAATACATGGGGTCATGCAAAAACAAATGAATGAATCAAAATCCAAATTTTAAACAGCGGATGAGAACTGTTCGTTGCACTTGTTACACACAAAAAGTATTAATACCTATTTTTTACTTTTTTATTTCTTTGGTAAAGATATTACTATCTTTTTAACTATTTTAGTCATGTGTTTTTTTTTTTGTTTTTTTTTTTTTTTTTTTTTAGTGAATTTTAGGGAAAATAAAAGATGTTATCATGAAGAATATGTGTGTAATCAAGTGCATTTGTATTTTGTAGTTACATGGTACCTCAAGGGCTCAAGGTATTGTAGTTGTATATACTTAAGATTTCATCAATTTAAATGGATTATACATGGTGGAAACTTAATTTAGTTTGTTTTCGGATGTAGGTTTGGTATGGTTTTATGGTTGTAAGCATCACGAGATACATGTGCATGGTATTGTTTCGCTTGATATAACTAAAGATTGTGCTTATACGTTATTTATTTTTTTTAAGAAAAGATTTGGTATGTTGAGTTGATGGGTTTGTTGAATCCAATATAAGTAAACTTGGTTATGTCAATGATGGTGGCGGGTTATTTGGCGTTGTAGATGTTGGCACGGACTTTTATCATTTAAGATGAGCGAGGCGATAAAAACACATGTCAAGGAGTAAAAACACGTATGCAGATTTCATGGGTTCTTGAACTACGCGAGGAATACGTGTCACGATTAAAGATGAACAGAACTGTTAAAGGCGTTGGATGCACGTGTCTGTAACCCGTATATTTTGTAATAAAATTGAATACAAGTTGTAAATATGATGTTTGTGATAATGTTGAATACATATCACTAGAGTAATATAATTTGTAAATTTTGAAATTTCATAAATCTATTGTTAAAGTTTTGTTGTTTGTTGTTGTTGTTATTGCTAAAGTTTTGTTGTTTGTATTTATATTTTTAAAGATACATGTGCATATAAAAACACATGCATAAACGAAAAATACAATTGTCATAATGTAGTTAGTAGGTAACCTTTTTTTACAAAACACATATGCACATAATGTAATTTTTAAACATGTATAATGAAAATAATAAATAATAATAAAAATCCTAAAATTTTGGAAAAAAATGTTTTTAATTAAAAAAAAAAAAAAAAAAAAAAAAAAAAAATCCTTAATTGTAGGAACTAAAAAAAAACGTTTTTATTTAAAAAATCAAAAGAAAAAATATATATAATTTTACTATTATACCCTTTTGAATTAAATAATAAAAATAAAAATCCAAAAATCGATTGGTTGATCTTTGGTTACTCATGATTCTCGACCTTTTCTTGATTCGAAAAGAACCCTACCTATATATATATATATATATATATATATATATATATATATATATATAGGATAAAGATCAAATAAAAAGACAAATATCCAGTAAAAGATAAAAAAAAATTTCAAAAAGTTCTCGAAAAATTCCAAAAATTCCACAAGATCGGGTATGATGGTGCGTGAAAAGTTGTGAAAAACTTTTTCTAAAAGTGGATATTTTTCGAAAAAAATTATGAAAAAAATACGTTTTAAGCGTTAAATCGCTTTTTATGCATAAAAATTGGTTTTGCACCCAACTTCTTTTGACTTTTTCATCAAAATAACATTTGCGTATAAGCTAAAACAAGTTGAAAATTTTGTGCATCAAAATTTTTTACGCCTCAAAATTAGTTTTTGTGCATTAAAAAAGCGTATCAAAACTCAAAATTATGAAAAATGTTTTCACAAAAGTTTTATGCACCAACATACCGATATTGTGGAATTTTTTGGAATTTTGAAGAATTTTCAAAAAAATAAATTTTTATTCTTTTACGAATTTTGTCTTTTATTTTAACTTTACCCTATATATATATATATATATATATATATATATATATATATATATATATATATATATATAGGGAAGGATCAGGTAAGAAGAAAAACTAAAATAAGAAGAATAAGAAGAATTTACAGCCGCGTTTGAATAGGAGGAGAAATTTAAGGGAGATCGATCTATTTTGTGAGGTGCATCCGAAATGAGTGGTTGTGGTTTCTTCTTGTCGTTTTATTTTAACTTTTCTTCTTATTTGATCCTAACTCTATATATATATATATATATATATATATATATATATATATATATATATATATATATATATATATATATATATATATATAAGCACCTAGGTTCTTACATAAAAGATATCAAGTTGAACGTACGACTACGTATAGTTTTACACGAACTAGGGAGTAATATGTGATTTGATATGATCACTTCGTATAGCGTGAAAAATCAAACACATTCATGTCTGCAAGTAACAAACATTTGAGCAAATAAACTACTCGTAAGCAAATAGAGGCATAGTATAAAAACACTCTTTTTGCTTGTCACCAAAGTTGTTTCTCAATCCAAAATTATAAGTTGTGTTTAAGTGTACCTTCATTTGCCATCCATGTGGTTTTAAGAGAAGAATGTTTAATGAAGTTGCACACAAAGCAATCGTGTCTTATAAGGTGTAAAGATGCTTTGAAAAATTGATATCTATGTAAGATTTCTCATTTAGCAAAGATGATGACAATTGTTTAGATAGATTAACTTCAGGTAGTTGCTTGAATTTTACACTACACATCAAGAGTTCCAATCTCAAACCCAACATCTATCTTTCATTTCATGGTTTTTCTCTTGGATTACTCTTTCATCCCTTAATTTAGGTTCGTTATATGCCATTTCTAATAAGTTTTCATCCCTCAATTTGTGTAGATGTTCTACTTCTAAGGGTGTTACATATTGCATCACCAAAATAACATTAGAGGTCTCTATTGCTTGTTGGGGCCAAAACTTTCCTTACATTGCACTAGAGTGTACCAAAAGTTTTATGAAATAATTTGTATATTACGATATGAAATCACAATTTACTTGTTTTCATATACACTTATGCTTCTTGGTTATGTCTATCTTGAGAGCTTAGAGGATAAGCAAGAAATTATACATGTGGGTTGTTGCTTCATGTTAAGAAAATGATACATATAGGTTGTTGCTTCATGTTAAGAAAAACAAAAGTGGCTTGTTAACCTTAATAACAAAAATGTGGCCTGTTAAACGATTAATGTTATTTCTAACAAAGACTTTTACTTTCAGTGTTTTCTAATCTTATTTTTCTGAACATCAGGTTAGTTAATATAATAAAGGCATAGTAAATTACCGTATAAAACTGTTATTTGATGGCTTCACTAGTTCACTACTGAAGTTCACTGGTAAATCCAGGCCCAACATCATTTAAATACATCTTGGTCCATGCTACAGACCCAACAACAACCCTAACATATTGTTTATTTTTCTTTAAGCCAAAATGTATTTGTTATCCAAAATTTAATAATCTGCTACTTTTACTATCTATTTTGATAAAGAAAGTGAATGTCGGTAACGAAATTCTTTAAGTTTCCAAAAGTACGTAAATTCATATCCGTCGTTGAAATGGATGATCGGATGATGTCGAAACCACAAGTTATGTTATCTAGGTATAATTTTGTATTTTTAATAAAAAATAGACTAGAAGATATCTGATGCTCATTATCTTTGTATGATATGTCACGGTAAAAACCACGTGTTATTTACATGATTGAGTCATGGTACTGTACTACTACTAAGTACTAAGTAACCTTTATTATATTTCAATTTACCAAATTTAAGTTGTTAGAGCACTCTCATTCGTCACGCATATGCTTGCCGTTAAGAACTTCATTACGCCGTTGGGCGTTATCCGTTGAGCGATGAGAAATAACGGCGTTAGAGTGGCGTTGGCACACTGGCCGTTAAGGCAAGAAAAAAAAAAAAAAAAAACATTTGAAAATCTTACAAAAGTAGCCCTCAAATTTGTGATGATGGTGGTTGTGGTGCTGTGATGGAGGAGCGGCTGTGATGATGGTGGATGTGGTGGAGTGATGGAGGCGATGGGGGAGAGAGAATGAGGGAGAAGATAGGATGATTTTTTTTTTTTATTGTAATATATATATATATAAAAGTAATGATAAGGCTGTTTAATAAAAGTAGTAATAAATGAAGTGTTTGTTTTAGTTTAGGGGTTGAAATTGAAAATATGAAATGTTATTGGTGTTATGGTGTTATTGGGATGTTATGGTTGTGGGTGTTTTTTTGGGATGTTAATGTTAAATGTTAAAGCTGATGTGGCGCTGACGTGGACGGTGTTATTGGTGTTATGGTGTTATGAATGGGAATGCTCTTATAATACAATTTGGCCAGCCTTTTATTAGTATCTACTGACCACTATCTTCAGTTGTTCATGAAGATTCAACATATCTTATAGTAGGGGTGAAAGCCGTAAGTGTACATTTCGACTCGTTTATATTTTAGAAAGCTCGAGCTCGAGCTCGGCTCGGTTCGAGCCTTAAAATTTGAGCTCGAGCTCGGCTCGTGTTATGAAATAAAAAGCTCGAGCTCGGCTCGTTTATGATGGGCTTATATGAAGCTTGAGCTCGGTACAACATCAGCAGATCCCTTATTTTGAATTAAGAATTTAACACGATCCTATAACTTGACTTGTCCAAATGAACTCTTTCGTGAGGCAACCTCTCAAGCATTTCAAAAGCTTCATATGTTTCTGTCATCCCTACATAACCCCACAAGTATAATATTGAAAGTTATAGTATCACCTTTACAACCTTTTTCCTCCATTTCTTCTAGAACAGCCATAGCTTCATCAACTTTACCTATTATCCCATTTCATATCTAACAGCCATCAAAAATGAAAATAAAAATAATAAATAAGTCACTAAGATATAAAGAAAAAATCTAAAGATCTCAGATTCGTGTTCTTAACAAAATCTTTAGAGATTTAAACACGGTCTCTTCATCGATCTGTGAGAATGATAACTTTTTTTCATATATTCAAGTCAAGATGGTTCTTACAGAGGTGAATTGGTGATGCGTTTTTGTGTGGAGTAATAAGGATAGTGTTTGATTTTAATGGAGAAATAAGGTAGGGTTCTTACTTTTAATTTTTTTTAAAGAAAAGGTGTAGATATGTGGGAGTAGATCTGTCGGAGAAATAAGGTAGGGTGCAAACTTAAATTTGACCATTTTTAAAGAAAAGGTGATTTGTCGTTGCATTTATTTATTTATTTATTTTGAGTACTCACAATAAAATACATACATATGCGTTACATGTATTATACAAGGTTTTAAGCGTGACTTGCTATGTGGTGTTTCATCTGTAAGTATTATTTAACGTATTTAAGTATGTTCTATTAAATATGTTTAGTATTTTAAGCGTGAAGCAATTTAATTAAGCAGTTGCGAATTTATCAAAAGTATGTTATCAGTCTTGGTTGCGTTGCGTTTTATAGAAACTTAATTAAAATGATAGAATGTGGTTCTTTAACAACCGTTAAGTCTGCGGTTAGCGAGACTATTTGTGTAATGAGCGTTTAACATGAAGGACCAATTATGTAAAAAAATTACATCTTTAGTCATTAGAGGACCTATTTTGCAACGAAGTTAAGCACGAGGACTCTTGCAGCATTTTGGTTTTATAAAAGTATTTTTTAAAAAAAAAAAAAAAAAGTAATGACCGTTAGTAGATAGCAGGCGTTAACTAACGACAGTTAGTCACTTTTACATTAGTCATGAGGACCTATTTTGAAAGCATGAAGTTAAGCCCAGGGGACTCTTGCGCAATTTCATTTCTTAAAAAAAAAAAAAAAAAAAAAATTAACGATTAGTAGATAGCGGTAGTTAATAACGACAGATTAATTCATGCGATTCTACTGTTACCATATTCCTATTGGGTGTGGCAAGCAGACATTACAACTTGCCCATAGCCACGTTCGTAAATGTACTTTAGTACAAATATGAATATATATATAAAATATCTAGAAATTCGTTTAATTTCATGGCTATTGAAATTATAATATATCATAATTTCGTTTATTAAATGAAACTTTAATTTAGAACTCGGATTTCATTTCCATTTCGTTTAATTTCCATTTCGTTTGAAACTTACCAAATCCGTCTCGAAACTTTTCTGAAGACATTTCATTTCGTTCACCCCCTCTTATAAGTACAAAAGAAAATATATAATCCTTCTAGATGGGCATACGATTAAATAATTGTTGAGAGTCGGTTTATGTCCCATGAGTATGTGACATTTGAGTATTTTAATATATAAAGTGCTTACAGTAAGATTTCAAGACAACATAATGAATAGATACATGATTTTTTTAGTTAAGAATTATAACAAAACATTACAGTATTCTAAGTTTTATTTTAGTCGATTCGATTGGGCATTAAAACTACAATGGGGTTGCATAACTTGATTCTTTTCTCTTCACAAAATAAATGGTTAACATTTTGTTGTATCCAAATGAGTATAGACTATGGAGGTAAATAATACCGCATATTGCTAGATTTTGCATGTCGAACATAATGACAATTATGTATTATTTTGCAAGGCAAAAAAAAAAAAAAAAAAAAAAAAACCCTCATTTGAAAGAACGGAAATATGGAGTATCAAAGTATTGTGCCTAATTGCCTATAAAAACATCCAACCCAATTGTTAAAAGTTACAGTATTTTACTTATTTCTGTTTAATCAAAATTATACATATTAGATTTGTTGTTATTACTAAAACTCGCCAATTATAAATGATGATTATGTTTGTGCTTTGGCTTGTCTTCGTAATACGATTTCAAGCTTTGATTTTAATGGTTTCACTAATAACGATATTGTTGATACAAAAGTTGGACGTTCACGATATGGGCTCGGTTACCGTCTAATTGAAATTCTTGCTTGAGACCTGCTGCACTAAGAGACAAAAACAGCGTTAGGCTTCAGTGGGATTGTCTCCCGATTATCCTCCGGCGTGAGTGAGTAATCGGTTTAGGGTTTAAGGAGTTTTAGGGTTATGAGATCGTCACTTAAGCGAGGATATGATTCCCTTATATCGCACGGAATCCTTGTTGGTTCCGTGTTCCCCACACTTCGGCGTATCCGCTAAAGTCGGTTAGGAATGATTATCTTCTTATTTTAGAAGATATCATATATCGAATCCATAAATAGATTTGGGCTTGGGCTTTCGTGAGCCCAAACACGTATTGATATTGGCCCGGTTCGTACCGGGCTTGAAAGTAGTGGGTGTGGTGGGTTCACGACGACTCCGGACTATCGTCATCATGTCCCCAGGTCTAGTATCGCGATGCGTAGCTGCGGATGCTAGACTAATGACCGTAGTTCAAAAACAAGTAACGTCTGAAGCGTATCCGAAGCCATACACCCGCCCGCGGTGCAATGTATCTAGACATCCGGTGAAGAGTCAACGCCTCGTTAATCGGGAAAATTCTTGCCCGTTGTCGCATCAAGGCATCTCGACCACACAATGAGACTAGTGGAAACCACGTGGCGCCAATCGTGTGGAAGAGAGAAGTATATAACGGGGATTCATTTTCACGGTTCCTCGCGGTAAAAACACCTTCCGCCATTTCTAAAGCAAATTAAGAGTTGTTAACCCCAAAAGCAACCAACCACAAAGGTAACCGGCGTGCGTGATAGCGAAAAGTATATCACCATGGTTAAGCGGTTGTCGACTTCACCTCAGGCCTTAATTTGATCGATCGATGGAATTTACCTCAGTTACTTTATACCGGGGCGTGCATCCAGCTGTCCGGATCGCGAGCTTGATTGCGGATTTCCCGAGGAAAGTGGGTGTATATACGGTTATTGAATATGCGAATCAGCGTGTGCCCTATCACGCTTTACGTGCGATGTGTTAAACTATTATCGTTACATATCGCGGTGCATTGTATTGGCGGCTAAAATTACCAATTTCGAGGTAAATTGCCGTCTATTGGGGATTAACCTACCATCCACTTATTAGCGCTTTTATCACACACATGGGCGCATGGGTGGGTTTCCTTTTCAAAAAGCGGGTAGATTCTGATGCTACGGATAAAGTAGATGCGCTTAGGAATTGGAGGGAGTACTTCTTTTGGGTAGATGATACATGTTTTCCATGGAATTATGATTTTTATACCAAGGGATCGCTTCTGAGAGGATGAGTACCCAGTGCAGGTCGTATATCGTCGAGGATGCGGGCCGATAAATGCCGACCGCATCCCATCGGTGCATATCACGAGGGTTTTTGGTGCGCATGGAATCGGTAGTAATTATTATGGCCACGAAGATGAGATCCTATCTTTTAGGCGCCAATGGCGGGTGGGTACTTATTCCTCCGTTCTCTGCGTATAATGTAAGAATAATCTTCCACGCTTTGTCGCGCATTATATAACTTTGTTTGTATATGTGTTTTGTCTTGCGAGATGGATCTATTCATTGTCGTGCGATTAGCGAAGCCGTGGCGGTAAAGGCAGAGTAAGACCGCGAGGATGATGAGGATCCTATCTGGCCGCGCGGAAGGGCGTGTCTTAGGCGAATCTTTGGGGATCGAGGACCCGGCTCCTCCGTTGCGGTGGAGCAGCGCCTCTGCGAGCCGTCCCGATCTGAGGTAACCGTTGGTGGCCTTGATCGGCGCCCGTGGCTGAGCTCATCGGCGAGGAAGAAGAAGAAGCGGCGCTTAGTCGCAAAAGGACCCGACAAGATCATAGTGCGGGCCCATCAAGGAAGAAGCGTCCGTGATTCAAGCTGTGGGTTGTCCTCCAGCGATGAAGCGTCGTCGCACCCGTCTGCCGATGATGCGGAGCCAAAGTAAGTAAAACCATACATGTATAACCTTACATTGGTTGGTGAATGTGCTATTTGTGATTCTAACATTGTTGGTGATCATTCGCGAGGATGGGCGGTCATAGAATCACCTCCCAGCGAGTCAACACAATCGGCGCATTACGAGTAGCCGAGCCGGATAAAGAAAACCAGGCGATGCGGATGTGCCCTGGGTCAATTAGTTGAAGAGTTGGTTCAAGTCTCGCTCATCGAGCTTCGTTAATTGTGGTGAAAGATCAAGTGTCGGTGGGGAGGACCAAAGCTCAAAGAAAGATCAAACAATAGCTACTGTTGGGGGCGTTGCAAGCACCAGCATATTGGATAGCGCTCGTGCGAGTCTAGTGAGCTCGGCGCATATGTGCAACAGGCCGATGACAAGATGGCGCTAATGTGTCAAATAAGTCGGGGCGTCTTTGGTACGCCAGTACAAGTCTGCGTCTTCTTGGGCCTTGAAACACCTAGAACAGGGAAAAGAAAATTTGTTTTGCTTGATTGGGGAGCTTAGAATCTTGTGGTGGTCCTTGGAGGTGCGGGAGGCAAAGCTGCGTGGTGAGCATCAGTCGATGAAGAATTGTATCCGCATCTTATGTCGGTGATTGCGGGCGTGGGTGGCTCATAGGCCACGGTCTTCGCATGTTGCGCTTAGTACCCTAGAGTCGTCGGAGGTAGTGAATGCATTCGGGAGGTTATACGGTCGCTCTAGGCGTGGTAAATCGAGGCGGTGGAACAACTCCATGGCCTTAGCTGTTGAAAGCTTTTGTTGATAAGGTGCAGGGGTACAATCTTGAATCATATGATCACTTGGTGTTGCCATGCAAAAATGAAAGACTTAGAGCTCCGATGATTTGGAGCTTGGCGACCAAGATTATCCGAAAAGTGTTATTATGGCGGGGTTGACATTGGGCGTCATCGTCTTGAGGATGCGGACACTGGTAGGACTATTTTACGAAACCCCATGAGTCGCGACTCCAAGTGCCGTCTTTGCTGCGTCTAGGGATAGTCGAATCCCTTTGCATTGGAGAAAGAGGTACCTCTAAAGGAGGTCTTGGGCGCATGCCACCCGTCTTGCCAAGAAAAAGGTATTGCGGTAAGGCCATTTTGTGTGGACTTGGTGCGGCTCGCTTGCCGAGGTGCGATGGAGTGCCGTCGGTGTGGCTACCGTGTCACCTCGAGATTCGGATGTCTTTGAAGAGTATCGTGAAGTTAAAGCGACAAGTCATGTTGGCGCCGTCACTTAAGCGTTATAGTAGCTTGTAGCGGATATGTTTGCTATCTTTTGTAATAACTCGTAGTTATAAATAAAATTTCTTTTTGCTTGTTGCTTGTGGACATTAGTAATGTATACATATCTGTCTAAGTATCGTAAAAGATGTATTTGTTGCGATGTCACGCATGATGTAAATATAAGAAATCCATAATCATGTATGAAAATCGAGTATACTTTGGAAAATAATTCTAAGTATTTAATCATAATCGTGTATGTTATGAGTCGCGTCGTTGTAAATATCGTATTAAGGAAGCAAGTGTCTTGGCTCCAAAGTTGTTAAACATGCGGCGTGTGCATTCTTTGCGCAACCATCGTGGGATCTTGCGCATAGCTTATTCAACGTCTTGAGAATAAGGTGTTTAACAAGGATCGTGATCCGGTATTGATGGGTTTGCAACCTCTTTTCGACAAGTTAGTTAGTAGGTCAACTTATCCTTTTACCATCGTGGGTTTATGTGTAGTGCATGCTGGCGCCATCGTGAGCAAGAAAATAAAAAGTGTTAAGACATACGGTATATGGAGATAACAACTTAAAATGTGTGGAGTTAGCTAGAGCGTTTTATTAATACTTGCAAGTTTATCAAGAAATAACAAAGCGATAAATATGAGAAAATAAAAAGCGAATACATGAATGTTTATTGAGCCTTTGGAAGTGCGGGCGTCGATCTTGTTGTCTAGTAGTTGTTCTGGTAGCACCTCTTGAGGTTCTTAGATGTTCCATGTGCGTGGGAGGTCGCGACCATCCAAGCCTCGTAGCTGTCTGGCGCTTTGTGCCTATTGCTTGATAACCTCATGGGGTCCTTCCGGCTGGTCGAGCTTACAGCATCTTCAACGCGGCTTGCCTCGTTGGCGTGATGAACAAAGTCACACAGTGCGAATGAAACACTGCGTACCTTGGCATCGTAGTATCCTTTCATTTTGACTTGACCTTGCCTCCCGTATGGCAGCGCGTTCGCGTCTTTCTTCCGGTGGGTCTAAGTCGACACGTCTTCGTCGTCGTTTGTAGTCGCATTAATCTCCGCGGTGCGGATAGTTGCATACCGATCTCGGTTGGTATAGCGACACATCCGTACACGAGAGAGGGGTATCCCTGTCTTTGGTTTTAAGCGAGTGCAGTGCGCCCATAGTACATGTGAAAGTTCTTGACCCACCTTCCTTTGTGCTTGTCTAGCGTGCCTTGATTCCTTCGCTGACTTGGTTTGCGCTCGACTAAACCATTGGTTTGCGGGTGCGTAGCAAGCCTAAAGTGTTGAGTGATGTTTAACTTCGCACCAATCTTTGAAGGGGTTGTCGCAATTGCTTCCGTTGTCGAGATGATTTCACCGGTAATCCGAGCGGCATACAATGTTGTCCCGGACAAAGCGTTTTACGGTTGCCGATAATTGTCGCCCTTGCTTTTGCCTCGATCCACGGTGAAGTAGTCTATAGCTACTATGAGAAACTTGAGGCCACCCATTGCGATTGGGAAAGGACCGGCAATATCAATGCCCGTTTATAGAATGGCCATGGCGCCGTGATTGGTGTTAGCTCATCTTTGTGGTTGGCGCGGAGCGGGTCTATGAACTTGGCAATCATTGCACCGTATTAAGTCCGCGCATCTCGATGCATGGTTGGCGATGGTATCACGGCGCGTAGCGCGCGCCGCAGATCGTGGTCCTGCGTGCATCGCATGAACCTTCATGAATTTCCATGACACATAATTTGCTTGTAAGGGCGGCGCGCCGAAGCCATGGTTGGAGGAAAGAGCGTCGTCTGATATGTTGTCGCATGATTCGAATCTGCGGCGCATGCGTATTATGAGACTTACATGCATTCTTGGGGTAATGTACCTTTGCTTAAGAATTACGAAATCGATGTCATCCATGTAGGACCATCCTCCTCTATGATGCGGAGACTTCCATCTCCGATATTGACTTGCTTTTTAGTGTTTCCACGGCACTTGCTTTGATAAGTGTGCGAAGCTTGTCGGCGATCTTGCTCGGTGCATACGCTGCGATTTTCTCCTCTAGGGACTTGCTTGATAGTAAATCTGTCAAAGCCTTTGATCGATGTCTTAGTCTTCTCGAGATCTTGGATCATATTTTCTTCTTTGGCGCGTATTCACTGACACATGGTTGGCCACTGTAGGAGTCCACATTTGCTTCAAGTTCGTACACCCATTCGAGCCATGATCGTGGTCCGGTGATCGGGCTTCATACTACGCCTCATTGTTAGTCGAGGTAAATTCAAAGCGCGTCGTAAGTGAATTCCATTCCTACGGGTTTGTGAGAATAAGACCGGCTCTGAGCCGTCCAGCGCGCGAGGACCCATACGTAAACAAAATCCATGGATCTTGGAGTACTTTCTCGCTTGGTGTAGGTACCTCGTCGATGTCGGCTTCTCGATGATGAAGTCCGCGCGAACTTGTCCTTTTATTGCGATGCGTGAGTGCATAAGAGATGTTATGTTCACTAGCAACACACTCCATACGGAGTCGTCACTGACGCATCGGGTTTGGAGATGATCGCTTGATGGCTTGATGCGTGATTCTGCTATTCGGTGCGCTTGGAAATGTCGGCGCGATCGCTTGGCGGCAAACACTAATGCCAAGACCAATTTTCCATGGCACTATAGTTCATCTCCGTCTTTTGAGAGCTTTCTTGACAAAATAGATAGGGGTTTGCACCGAGTCCCTATCATTAGTAACCTTCTGTTGGCCCCATGAGTTCTTGATAAATACATGATCGACTCTTCCCACAGTCGGGGTGCCACGAGTGTTGGGGCGTTGCTAGATCTTTGTTTGAGTGTGGTGAAAGCTTCTTCCGCCTCCGTTGTCACGAAAGTCACCCTTTTATACACTTCTTGAGTGTTTTGAAAAGAGGTAATGACTTTCTGGCGATTTAGATAGGAACACATTGAGGCGGCCGGTTTTCCATTGAGGATTGGACTTCCTTGCGTGCGTGGTGAGGAAGTTCTATTACCGCCTTGTCTTTCTGGACAGGTTTTATGCCACCGAGTTTATCGGTACCCAGAACATGCCTTGATGGCAGAAGGTGCGTTTCTTAGGATTTAGCTTCATGTTAATCTCGTAGAGTTTTGAATGTTTCTTCTATGTCGCGCACGGTTCCTTTTCGGTATGGCTTTTAATGACGGGTCATCCATAGACTTCGAGTTGCGGCCCCTTTGTTTTCGAGGCGTTGTCTACAACCGTGATAGGTGGCACCCGCATTCTTCAAGCCAAACGGCATTTTGTATAACGATGGCGCCTTGGCTTGTGTGGGCATTGTCTTTTCCTCGTCTTCTTGAGCCATTTGTATCGGTGATATCCGCATGCGCATCGAAAACACTTCAGCGGGTACCCAGCAAGGACTCTATTTTCCAATCTATCTACGGTAATGGATAGCGATCCTGTGGGCATGCTGTTAAGGTCGGTGAAGTCTACACACATTCATGACTCACAGTCGCTTTTTGACCATTCTTTGGATTAGAAAGCCGATCGTGGTAATAGACTTCACGCATAATCCCGCTTTAACTAATTTACGTACCTCTGCGGGTACTGCGCCTGCGGAGCTTGGCGCGCTTCTTGGCGTGTCGGTGAAATATCCTTGCCGGATTCTAAGTTTATGCTCTGTGATCGGCGTGGTACTCGGTCGTGTGTTTGGGTTCCCATGCGAAAATATCCGCGTTCTTTTGTAGGGCGCGCACGGCCGCTTTGGTTGTCAAACAATGACCCTCGATGGTTATCTCACAGTGCGGATATTACGGGTTAATGCGACTTTAAAGTTGGGGATTTTGGCGCTTTGCTTGGGATTGGTTCCATTTCGCATGTAGCAGTGTTACATTCTCTGTTTGCACCGTGGCATTGTAAAAGTGACAATGCCCCTTATTGGGAATTTAAGCATCCGTGTCTTTGTTGCACCGCACCGTAGCGCATGGTGATATCCGGGTCTCCCAATAATGCCGTTATATGATGAAGGATTTGATCACCATGAAATCCATCGAGGTTGTTGTAGAGTGCTCTGCGTTGCCAGCGTGACTAATGTCATGATTGGCCCATAGGCCGTATCTTCTCGCTGTGAAGCCGGTGAGTGCGGTGTTGACAGTTTAGCGACTACGTATTTGGTCGTAGTCTTTTAAAGCAATGCTCATACATAATATTTGCCGATGCCCACCATCGATGTACATGCGGTGTATGTCGTGACCACCGCGCTAATTTCAATGGTGAGGGCTCACGATCTTTGCGTTGTCGCGATCAAAGTAGGAAAGAGATTTCACTTCTTGGAAAACTCTTGGGCGACCTTCTGTCGGTGGTTGTTGCCGCGTCGTATCATATAGATTGTGTCGGCCTTATCCTTGGGTGTCTCCTTCTTGCTTTCATTCTTTGCTTATCTCTTCCTCTTTAATGTTTTAACTAAGTGGTCCGGCTGCCCCTTTGACCATCTTGTCGATGAGTTGGCGCGGTTGGACACACTCGTTAGTGGTGTGACCCTTTTGTGCATGGTAGTCACGGTATCCATTCCAGTCGCTTATCTTACGGTGTGCGCATCTGCGGTGATCTTAGGAAATTCGCTCCTTCTGCTGCAGTATTTCCTTTGGGGTTTTGATCGGGGAGTATACATCATTATCCCTCTCTGCGCTCCTCAGGCTGCGATAGCTCTATTACAGTTATTACCTCGGTCATTGGATTGTCTCGAGGTTGTTCTGTGACCGTGAATGGAATAGTTCTTTTGCTATCACTTGTGGCGGCTTCTCCTGGACAAAAGACCGAGGCGCTTCATGAGTTCATCGAAGGTCTCGGGGATCTTGTCGTTCAATCTCTTGATGAGTTGGGTTATTAATCCCATTCATGAAGCCGAGATCTTTAAGACTTACGGGCATGCTTTAACACGCATGCACTCGTCTTTGAAGCGTTCCATGAGCAGCTCGTGGATCTCCACAGTTACATTTTACCTGGCGAGTTCGGCGGGATTTTTGCTACACTTTTGCGTTGAGTAAAATTTAGGCGAGCGCCTTTCTCAACTCTTCAAAACCATTCACGCTCGCCGTGGGAGTTTGTTGAACGATTCAGCGCTTCCACGGCGTGGAATTAAACATATGGCACCAATGGTTGTGGCGATTTTCGATGGTCATGGTGATTCAAAATTTTAGGTGATCGTCGGGATCACTGTCCCATCATATGTTTTAACATTTGCGGGCATCGCCTTTTCTTGTTTTCGGAGAAATCAGCGATGCGTCGGTGAGCGCATCCACTTTCTCGCGGCGCCATGGGAGACATGTCTTCCTCTTGGCTATCGCGTGCATACGGATTTCAATGCCTGTATCACTATCCTCGTTGTCAGGGTTGTCGAAGATGAATTTACCTTCTTACGGCGCTTGCGCAAACCTTCCTCGAATCCGACTCATAGTGCGGATGCGAAGGGCTCTCACTGGGGAATACTTCCGCCCGGTCTATCACAGACTCTCGGCTACCCGGTCTGGCGTGAACCTTTGCACGCCGTTCTCTCTATCACTATCACTCAAGTGTTGCGGTGAGATGTCTCATCACCCTCGATTCTCCTCCCGATTACATTGAATCACGGGGTTTATGACCGCTTCTCTGCGCTTTTCCTTGGTGGGCGCGGTGGAAATATCGTATTCGAATCGAAATTGAGTCGGGCTTCGGGTTCATACGATCTATTCTTCTCTTCCTCCTGCATGAGGGCGCCAATGCTTCGTAGTTTTGGGATCGAAGGCACGGTGCTAGTGCAGCGCGACTCCTCGAGTGGTGGCGTTTGTTTCTGCTGCATTCTTATCCCGACACGGTGCCTCACGGTATCTTTGTCAAGTCGGTTTCTAGCACCGATTGGAAAGGAGTAGTAAAGGCGGGTTGTTCCAGAGTCTTGTGATGGGTCTACTCCACTCGTGGTGGTTGTAGTGACTTGGGTTATTCGAGTGCGGTTCTACGGAGGAAGATCAAGTCTTGACGACCCCTTACTTTTAGCGGTTGGTTGTCCCAGTGCAGCAGGGGTTAGTCCACTCTGTGACTTCTTCCTATAAGATCATTGCGATCGGCGATTGCGTGTTTGTCATTCTAGTGTCGATTCTTAGTGTAGGGTCCGGATGGCGCCACTTGTTGATACAAAAGTTGGGCGTTCACGATATGGAGCTCGGTTCTCGTACCAATTGAGAATTGCTGCTTGAGACACTGCGCACTAAGAGACAAGAAACACCGTTAAGCTTCTGGTGGGATTGTCTCCACGATTATCCTCCGGCGTGAGTGAGTGTCGGTTTAGGGTTTAAGGAGTTTTAGGGTTATGAGATCGTACCTTAAGCGAGGATATGATTCCCCTTATATATACGGAATCCTTGTTGGTTCCGTGTTCCCCAACTTCGCGTATCCGCCAAAGTCGGTTGGGAATGATTATCTTCTTATTTTAGAAGATATCATATATCGAATCCATAAATAGATTTGGGCTTGGGCTTTCGTGAGCCCAAACACGTATTGATATTGGCCCAGTTCGTACCAGGCTTGAAAGTAGTGGGTGTGGTGGGTTCTGACCCGACTCGGACTATCGTCATCGGATATCACCCTCTAAACTCAAACAAACATTGGCGAATGCACTTTTTAGTGAAATGGTAAAGGATATGAGAGTCCACTGACATAACTATGAGACGAGCGGTTTTGAGTGTCTACAAACACCGCATGCTCGAGAACTTCTACTAGCTATCCCCATATAAGAGCTAAGTCAACATATATCACGGTGAAATATCGTACTATCCTTAAGTATCGCCTCATGATTCTTTATTTTCGGTTGATGAGATATGCCTAATTTAGCATGAGGCATGTTTAGATTCCTTTAAGGAATATGCGGTTCATTGTGAATAGATCCGGGCTTCAAGTGCATGCACAATATGGTTAGGGGCGTCCTCTTTGGCGTAGGTATTAGAGAATAAATAGGCTGACCCGGTTTGTAGGTTTAGGGCATCTATAGAGCACTGCGTACATTCGACTGTATTGTTCTTTTGTTCTTTGGTTTCAAATAATAGTATTGGAGTGTGTCGCGAGGGATATCAAGGTTTACGTAATGTTATTAAACATATACGCTATATATGTTGGTTGTCAAATAAAGGTACATGTTTAAATAAGGGATATCAAGGTTTCTTTCGTTGTCAAATAAAGGTGCATGTTTAAATACTTTTCATGATCCTTTTGAATATTGGAAAATTTATTAAAATAGATTACCTTAAAATTTATGGTATATGAGTCACGAAAATAACTAAAGCAAATTGATTTTTGTCAAAAATACTTTAGTTTTATAATGAATAAGTGCATCAGAATGACTGCGAGTCTTGATGAGTGTCTAAATATTCATCGTTTTGTCTGATATAAAGCTGCAAAATCATCGAAAACACTCAAAATGAATCAAAATGATGAAAATATCACAAATCAGTGTTTTATGTGTTTTAAATGCAAAATATCAAAATCGGATGAAAAACATATCAAGTTTGCAAAATTGGCGGTTTAGTCCCCAGTTTCAAAATTGTCAAAAGCAGTCCACAGTAAATCAAAATAAAGAAAAATGTCATTTAAGGTCCATGGGATTCAAAAGTTGTTAAAACAAACCCTTCAAAGTTTAAAATTTGCAAAATTACAACTTTGGTCCCTCAAGTTTGAAAAATGTCAAAAATGGTCCTTGGAAATTTGAATATGCCAAGTTTGGTCCTTATACTATTGGAGTTTATCACTTTTAGTCCTTGGAGCAACTTTGAGATATTGGCAGCCTTGGTCCTTGAAAAACGTATCAAGTTTGCAAAATTGGCAGTTTTAGTCCCCCAAGTTTCAAAAATTGTCAAAAACAGTCCCTGGTAAATCAAAATAAAGAAAAATGTCATTTAAGGTCCATGGGATTCAAAAGTTGTTAAAACAAACCCTTCAAAGTTTAAAATTTGCAAAATTACAACTTTGGTCCCTCAAGTTTGAAAAATGTCAAAAATGGTCCTTGGAAATTTGAATATGCCAAGTTTGGTCCTTATACTATTGGAGTTTGTCACTTTTAGTCCTTGGAGCAACTTTGAGATATTGGCAGCCTTGGTCCTTTCATTTTCAGAATTTACAATCTAGGTCCTTGTGTTTTAAACCCTTTACACCCTAGACCACTTGTCATTAACCAAATTGGACCACCTTATTAAGCTTTGAACTGACCAACAAACCTTTTGGACCCTTTGCTTTTGACCCCACCTTTATTCTAACACACAGTCGATCGACGAATGGTCAAACAAACACCAACAGCGCGTTTTCTTCTCCAATTGCTTCCAGAATCACTCCCACAACCTCACCTCCACTTCAACATATCACTCCCTTGTCCCTCCACCTCCACCACAAAACAAGAATCATTAAATGCACCTTCACCCCTTTACTCGACCCTCAGTATCAAAACCAATTCCGCTAAAAACCAATCAAGGGCCAAGATGACTTCAATTCATCCAATGGCTAAAAGAAAGGTGGGATCGCTCGGAAACAAGTGGGAAGGTGTTTGGCATATAAAAAAGCAAGAGGAGAGATAGAGTGTAGTAGAATTTAGTTTAAGTTTTTCTTAATGTCGTTTTTCTATTAATGTATTAGTTTAGCAAAAATCGTAATCTTTTGTTTCTTGGATACAAACTCAAGTCATTTCATCTTTGTAATCGGTTTTAAGCATCAATTCTCAAGTTTAGCTAAAATTTATGTTTTGTGTTAGCTGTTGAAAATTCAATTCAATTCTCATATTCAAACTTTTAATCCCTTATTCTCTCACTCAAATCGACTTATTTAAGATTATCAAAGCTTTTGTAGCTTTGCATCCATTCAAGTAATATTGTATCAAGGTCAACAAAAGTCAAGCGGGTGAACTAGGCTTGGTTTTGGAGTTTGGGATGTTGCGAGATCCTTGAATTGGGTTGGAATAGGCTCATTTAGTGTAGTATTGGGTTTGGTTTTAACTTTGCACTAATTTGGACACTTGTGAGTAAGGGTCAAGGAAACTTCCTTTTCTTGAGCAAGTTAATTTTCTTTATAACACCAAAAGGCGATGAACCTAATCGTTGTAGTGTAGTAATTAGGGTAAGCCACGGGTATTGATATCGTTCTCTGTAGGGAATAGGAATGCTAGTGAGTGAGAAGTTACTACGCTAAGGTTGAGGTTGAGGAAGATTATTTTTGTATTTTTATATTTTTGTAGAAATGGAAAAGTACGAATCTCGGGTATTGGATTTGGGGTTGGTATTGCTACCGATTACTCTACTATTATCTAATTATCTAAGCTAAGGTTGTGATAGTCTATGTCTAATTGATGTGTACTCGTATGATAGTTTAAAGATGTGTTTACTTAGGTTTTACTACTCCTTAATTATCTCCTATTGATGGTTGATTTGTCACGTCCTTATTCCTAGTTGCGTTGTGATTCTAAGGCTATAGGCGTGCTTGTTTCCCTAACTCTTTGAAATTACCAAAGGGTCTTGTTTACAAATCCTCTAGTGATTTATAGGCGCCTACTCTACGGTTGTCCTTGAATACTTTATCCTACAATTACCTAGATAATTATATTCTAAAGTTCACAAAGAAAAGTCAAGCATTAAGTACACAACGAATAATCTAGCGCACTCTAGATCATTAGTCAACTAAGATAAGTATCAACCAATCAATATTCAATAATTAAGTTTCATATTCCTAAGCAAACACACAAATAAATTAGCGGGACATGGAGAACATGCAAGCATACACACAAATAATCAAAGACATAATTAAATTAATGAAGTAAATACTTATCTTGATGTATAATAGGGTTTAGAACCTAAAATACTGCACAAGAAAGCCTTGGTTCGGTTTAGGTTTTACTCCAAAAGACTACCACAAAAGCGAAAAATTCGGATTCTATATATAAGATTACATCTGCGGCGTCACCTTATGTTTAAATGGCGCCGTCGTGTCGCCGTCATTAGGGTTTCGTCTTGGCCACGTAAACCTTGCGGCGTCACCTATATTGTGTGTAGTCCCTTGACTCTGACGCCGTCTTGGGCGCATCTAGGCCGTCCGAGTAACGACGGCCTACTCTTTAGAACTGGCGTCGTCCGCGAAAACATGCAATTTCGCCCGACCCGTCATAAAATTCCTTCCCGGCGTCGCGGATATCGATGGCGCCGTCGCCTTATGTTTCGGTGACTTTGAGTGTCTCGATTCGACTTTGGCCATTTTCTTCGTATATTCGCGCCTTTTCGTCCAAATAAGCATCATTCCGACATTTTGCCTTCAGAGACCTAAAAGTGAAAAGAGCGATATTAAGCAATAACGGATCTGAAGTGATCGAATAAGGGCTTAAATGACCCCTAAAAGGTACCTTTTAAAACCTTATCAAATATCCCTACACTTGGTATTTGCTTGTCCTCAAGCAAATGTGCTTTAACCAATTAATTTATAAGTTAGGGGTCATGAAGCATTCATTCAAAGCGGTCCACAACACATATAAGCCCATAAAAGTCATAACAAGCACGGAAATTACATACTAGCACCTCACATGGGGTGTTTGGATACTCGCATCTCTCGGTGTATATATGAAATATAACAAATCGGAAATGGAAGATAAACACTCATTAACGGTCCTAGTACATAGATTACCATAGGCTTGAGAATAGATCAAACCTCCGTCGCTTTGGCGTAAGCACCTAGGAAAGACTATCAAAGAGGTCTTTTAAAGGGTTGTAATGTTAGGCTTATGGTAGGAAATGAAGGGTTTGGTGGGATAGGCTATTTAGTGGTGGATAGTCAAAATCTCTATGTTGCAAGTATCTGAAGAATGGCGTTGCTAAGCCAAGACTCGACACTCTAAAACTCTAGGCAACGAAAATAAACAAACATAATTTAAAAGATAGATGTAGGATGGTAGCAGTATTTTTTTTTTTTTTTTTTTTTAAATTTTTTTTTTTTTTTTTTTTTTTTTTTTTTTTTTTTGCATACACTTTACTCTACCATCCTCTCGGTACATCAAAATGATAGGGATTTATAGACACATCCCTACACTTGAGTTTTATTACTCTAACACTAATTTGACCGAATTGAAAAGATCAAAACACTTGGAGTACATTATTATGCAAACAAAGGAATTTGAGTTTAACGTTCTCTTCCTATATTTCATAAACTTTAACTTTTCCATGAATCCCAATCATCCCAAAGCGTATACAAAGGATATGACTCGACTTAGCAACTCATGCAAGCAACGGATAATTGAACTAAGGGTTTGGGTGATAACATAAATTGCACTAAAAGTGAGTGCAATAAAGGTAGGCTAAAGCGATTTGGGTGTATATTTGGGGTGGGGTGTAAACAATGCTCTTCATTGATATCCGGAAAACCGAAACATCACGAGAACCGCGAAAAGGATAGGCTCGAGGGGTTAACTAGGGGTATCGTGTACTAAAGATGAGTACAACGCAAAGGGTGTGGGGAATTACTCAACCGATATGGAAGAAGTAATTATATTACGGTGTCAAACAAGGGTTTATCCTAATGCCTCTTATCATTTAGTTATTCCTAACTACACAAGTGTAGTCTCACTAGCGATCTCGGAATGCATCACAAAACAAGTTCTAGAATCTAATATACTACGGTTCACTCTAAGCATTAAAGATGAATGCTTTAATTCCTACTAATCTAAGGCGATCCTCGCATTTTGGGTGGAATTTAGGTGGTAAGGGTTTTTGTGCTAGTCATGCAACTTCCTATCCATGAGGCGCTTTTGTTAAGACTAATGGCCCACTCTTATCGTCATGAAAAAATTTTAAATTTGGCTAAAATTACCTAACCTACATTTTCTCATGGTTTATTACACAAATACACTTGGACAAAGCAAATAGTCAAGGATAAGCATAGTTTCAAAGTTCCGTTTATTTTCCTCCTACACTTAAAGCCGAACATTGTCCCCAATGTTCCCGAAATATCAAAGTTATGATAATAGAAGGTAATTAAAAGCGAAAAAACTAATACTCCCGATTAGCTCGGTAGGATCCGTAAAAAGTGGTGGTTAAATCTTTTCCAAGAAGAGTTTTTGCGTGAAAGGCTCCTTCAAACTTGTGTAACTTCTTCTTGACAAACTAAACTGCACACTAGAAGAAAACAAAGCGAAACCTTGGCGTAAAATCGTGGTAATAATATACATAAGACTCGATTTAAACTAGGATATAATGCTTGTGGAATGGATGTTTCTGAAATTTGTTTTGAAAGTTAAGATCGGAAAATTCCAAAATTTTACAAGTAGCTCGAAAGCGAGAAAAATTAAGGTGATGTTTTATTCCTTCGGCGTCGTCGGTTGCAATCTGACGCCGTCGGTTATCTGACAAAAAGCGGTGCGATTTTACGGAAAAATTTTGGAAAATTTACATCTTTAGAATCGGAAAAATTTACGCAAAACATCCATTATGACTCGATACAAGCATTTGACTCGAACAAACACACATGTATATCTTTTAAATAATTGTAATCCTCATGTTCACGTTTCTTTTGAAAACCGTGTGTAATCCTCCTACACTTATCCCTTATGTAAAATACCTTTATATGTAATTAAGACGAGGTTAAAGACAAAATAAAGCATTTTCACAAATTCAAAAATGAGAACATACAATAATGAAAAGATATATGACACACAAATAAAAATGAAGAACAAATACACATGGGTTGCCTCCCAAGAAGCGCTTGTTTTTGTTCGAGTCACGAGCTTGACTCTACCCTTATTTAACGGATAAAGGGGAGGTTTTCCCTACACTTAAGTTTAAGTGCGGGTGATAGTAGCAATACACACCCTTAGGGTGGAAATTTGCCACGTGAGGTGAAGGTGATGGGTGATTTATATGCTTAAAGGGGTGTGCTCCATTCATTCTAACCTTACCTAATTTTATGGGTGTAGTGGGTGAATCAAATCTATCTCCTAAAAATGGATCATCTTATCAACTTCAAAAGATTCTTAGTTAAGGATCCATCTTGACATAATAAACCGGTTTAAACCCATAATGTTTCTTGTTATCAACCATGAATGGGTGATATAAGTGTGTAAGGTCATGGGTTACTCCTATATTAGCTTCCACTCTACATGGCCTAGATTCTACCACCTTTATCAAGCAACTACCGGACTATTTATTTTGATGGGTGGATTGGGGCTAATTCAATTCAAGATTCACATCTAAAGGCGGAAAATTGGGTAAGGTTTTGGTTGAGGCTCGGTTCATCAAAATTAGGAACTTCCCTAGGACTAAGAGAGGTCATGACAACAAGCATCTAAACCTACATTCTCTAGTGGCGTTTGGTCCAAGGTTCTATATCAATCGGGGTTCCTATAGTCTCTTCTACTTCTTAGGGTAAGTTATAGGCGATGTGTGTTCCTCAGTGATGGTAGGGCTTGTGGGCTTGGGTTTCCACCTCATTCTCCATTATATCTAGATCTCCTAAATGTTCATGTGCTTTAGTATGATCTAACCCAAATACACTCCTAAGTATCTCAAATCCTTCTTTAGCCATTTCAAATTCTTGGTTCGATTCATAAGAATCATTCTCAAAATTTGATCACTATGTTCTATTTTCCTAAAGTTCCTCATGCGTGTCATATGTTTTGGTGAAATCTATCCACGCATGCAACTAGGTAGTTCAACTATAACCATCTCACAATCTTGTTCGGGTTTAGGTTCCATGTTCTTAAATACTAGGTCTTTTTGATCATGATGCCTAAGGTTGGATAAATCCTCCTTATCCATTTCCTCAAGTTGTGACAAGCGATGGTTTATGCTTAGGAGCTTTTCTCAAAAATTTTCCAGAGGGTCTTACTAAAAGGAGTTGATTCTAACAATGATCGTTGAATAGAATCCACACAAGCACAAAATTTATCAAATCCATCCAACCTTACACCCGTCTTCTTTTGGATATCTCTAAGATCACTCACAAATTCATTAGAACAATAAAAAGCAATCCAATCTGCGAAATTCAATTGTTCCTCATTTGTTAATGATTCAAATGCAACTTCACTTGCCATAGCGACAAAGCGAAAAGGGTTTCTGAACACAAACACAAAGAAGGGGATAGACTACAAGGAAGCTAAAAATGGAAAAAATCTTACTTGATAGGAATCAAGCAAGGAAACCTAAGCGAGGTGGACTCTAACTAGCTATTCTATTCCCGGCGGCGCGCAAAAACTTGATAACGCTACACGCGTCGTTCGGGTCAAGAAACTTCCTTTTCTTGAGCAAGTTTTATAACACCCTAGGCGATGAACCTAATCGTTGTAGTGTAGTAATTAGGGTAAGCCACGGGTATTGATATCGTTCTCTGGGGAATAGGAATGCTAGTGAGAAGTTACTACGCTAAGGTTGAGGTTGAGGAAGATTATTTTGTATTTTTATTTTTGTAGAAATGGAAAAGTACGAATCTCGGGTATTGGATTTGGGGTTGGTATTGCTACGATTACTCTACTATTATCTAATTATCTAAGCTAAGGTTGTGATAGTCTATGTCTAATTGATGTGTACTCGTATGATAGTTTAAAGATGTGTTTACTTAGGTTTTACTACTCCTTAATTATCTCCTATTGATGGTTGATTTGTCACGTCCTTATTCCTAGTTGCGTTGTGATTCTAAGGCTATAGGCGTGCTTGTTTCCTAACTCTTTGAAATTACCAAAGGGTCTTGTTTACAAATCCTCTAGTGATTTATAGGCGCCTACTCTACGGTTGTCCTTGAATACTTTATCCTACAATTACCTAGATAATTATATTCTAAAGTTCACAAAGAAAAGTCAAGCATTAAGTACACAACGAATAATCTAGCGCACTCTAGATCATTAGTCAACTAAGATAAGTATCAACCAATCAATATTCAATAATTAAGTTTCATATTCCCTAAGCAAACACACAAATAAATTAGCGGGACATGGAGAACATGCAAGCATACACAAATAATCAAAGACATAATTAAATTAATGAAGTAAATACTTATCTTGATGTATAATAGGGTTTAGAACCTAAAATCTGCACAAAGAAAGCCTTGGTTCGGTTTAGGTTTTACTCCAAAAGACTACCCACAAAAGCGAAAAATTCGGATTCTATATATAAGATTACATCTGCGGCGGCGTCACCTTATGTTTCGTGGCCGTCGTGTCGCCATCATTAGGGTTTCGTCTTGGCCACGTAAACCTTGCGGCGTCACCTATATATTGTGTGCCGTCCCTTGACTCGGGCCGTCTTGGCGCATCTAGGCCGTCGAGTAACGACGGCCTACTCCTTTAGAACTGGCGTCGTCCCTTGAAAACATGCAATTTAAACCCGACCGTCGCAAAATTCCTTCCGGCGGCGTCGCGGATATCTGATGGCCGCCGTCGCCTTATGTTCAATGACTTTGAGTGTCTCGATTCGACTTTGGCCATTTTCTTCGTATATTCGCGCCTTTTAGTCCAAATAAGCATCATTCCGACATTTTGCCTTCAAGAGACCTAAAAGTGAAAAGGACGGCGATATTAAGCAATAACGGATACCTTATCATCTTAAGTGATCGAATAAGGGCTTAAATGATCCCCCAAAAAAGGTACCTTTTAAAACCTTATCAGCTTAAGATAAATATAAAAAGCCAAAAAATATTTTCCATAATTTTCTTAGCTTAAATAGTATTTTCTAGCATTTTAATTAGTTTTAAATAGTATTAAATTAATTATAAATATATAAAAGTCTAAAAAATATATTTTCAGTTTTAAAATAAGTTTTATCATATTTTAGATTTTTCAAGTCATAATTTCATTTTCTATCTTTATTTCATATTTTCTTGTATTTTAGTCTATTATTAAATAAGTAAAAATAGTTTTATTTAATAATAATTAGATAAATAGTTTTAAAAATAATTTTCTTTTTCTAATAATTTTATTTTATATTTAGGATTGTAAAAATGTATTTTTCATATCCGTAGGTATTTTCTTTCTTTATTCTCACTTTTTATTTTTTGCGTTTCGTAATTTTATTTAAGCGTCGTTTTAAGTTTTAAACGTTCATCATTTTAAAAATAGTGATAGCGTTTATTTAATATATTTTATCTTTTAATTTTCTTAATTTGCATTTAAGTCATTGTAATTTATTAATCTTTTCTTTAGGTATAATTATCCATCCAAAACCTTTCGATCCTTTATCCTTAGTGATCATTCTATCGTCGATCAAGTGTTTACACACCATTGAGTCTCCGTGGGACATAACGACCAGAATTCATTCTATTCTCGAGGACTTCATTGCATTCGTGCTTAAAATTTGTTTTAAGTCATTACGGTTGGCCATTCGCAGTGGCGACTTGTGTGATTAGACAGCGGTTTAGCCAGATCAAAACCCCAGGCGCCATTGCCGGGGAGGCTTTAGCGTGTGTTAACCTTTTGAGATCCATTCTTGCACATACCCCATCTTTTGTAAAAGTTTTTTGTAAAGTTTTCAAAAATCCAAAGTTCATTAACACTTTTCACGAAGTGTTATAGCATAAAAATATTTTCATTCTTTCTTTTATAGCATATTTTCAAAAATCCAAAATATCCATCTTTTATCCTCTAATCTGTTTAATTCTCCATTCCTTTATCCTCTAATCTGTTTAATTCTTCATTCCTTATCTTCTTTAACAGTTTAATTCTCCATTCCTTATCCTCTTATCCGTTTAATTCTTTATGTCATGGTATTTGACATGTTCACAGTGTGGAGGTCCATTTAACGGTGGAAATTGTCGGTGATGTACCAATGTGAGTTTGGAGACAAGTTTGTCGATAATCGATCCCATTTCAAACAATGAAACACCCGATTTTTCCTACCTACCTCCGCATTGTCTGAATCCTACTCATTACGAGTTTTGTGGGAATTATTCTCATTACGGTTTTGATTGTCCACCACGGGTTCCGCTTGTCTATGGCGGAACCATGTTACAATCGAACTTTGGTGAAGTTATTTTCCCAATTATCTCTGTTGTGAGAATGCGGGGTCCTCATGTTACTTTTGAATGTCAGCCGATGAATCAAAATTTTCAAAATTCAATTCTCCGGTTTTGACAATTTCCAACCCCAGCGATATCCATCGGTCATCGGACTTCGAGCCTTCATAGCATTTCAATGATTACGAGGTGCAATCTTCCACAAAGTTACGAAGAAATCGCATTCGAAAGAAACTACAAATGAAAAGAATGGTGTGTAAGCTTGATGAGATGAACATAAGAATCCGATATGATGGCGATGATGATGAGGATAGTATTCAAATGAGGGAATATTATGAGGACTGACGAGGAGAGTGTTATTCCTTTGAAAGATATCATTTCTCAACTCCCCGGTCTATTGCTATCACACCTATCTTACCTTTTATTGCTTCAAAGACTCTCTCATAATGGGGCAGGCCTTACAGCACTATTCCGAAATGGAATCGTCTAGTGTTGAGCCTTGTTCCAACCCCAGTGAGTCGAGGGTTGTCTCCGTGTAATATGTGTGATGAGCCTCTTAATGATGATTCTTCTCCTCCTCTTGACATTCCATATGATCATGTCGAGATGTTCTCGATTCGATAGCGATTGTACTTCGTTTGGCGATTCTTTATCCTATGGAGACATCGATTATGTCGAGGAGCTACCTACGAGCTAGTTAGCTTATAGGAAGTGAGAGATTCGATGATGCGGAAATTGAGGGCGAGATACTTAGTGAACAATTGTTCAATATAAATCTCCTCGTTTCTAAGATCGAATCATTTTGTGCTAAGTCGACTTCATCTCTATCCCGTTGTGGATAGTGACTCTACATTGGACAAGCCGAGCTTGAGGCTTTTCAATGATTCTCTTCATGAAGAGTTCTCCGGTGAACTCTCTCATGACATATCTCCTCGGAATATGATCATTTCTATTTTGATCTTGAGGATGATATTGGCTCGGAGGAAGGTGTACTCTATCATAAGAGTTTGCTTATTGATGATACTACCTTCACCCTTCATCCGATATGTCTACATTTGAGGATGAAGAATGGATCCTAATTGTTATAAACATCTTTCTTCCATTCCTCACATATGATGTGACTTTCTCTCTTCACTCCTTGGGAGTGAGGACACTATCTTTGACCCGGCATTTTCATTTATCATTGTGGTCGGGTCTTTCTCTGTATATCTCGTCGGTGTGGAACTTTCGCGTGCTTCAAATGTTTATCCAAACATCTTGAATGAAAGTCCGATGGAATTGTTTCTTCCACTTTGCTTCCCATGAACCAATGAATGCGGGGTCGAGTCAAGCTAGCGACTCGGAAATCAAAAACGATGCACACACCATATGGGTTTCACCCATATTTACATCTTCTTACCCCTTTCTACCACCTAAGTGTGGGGTGATGCCCCATGTTATATATATATATATATATATATATATCAAAAAAAAAAAAAAAAAAAAAAAAAATCTTTCAAATAATGTAGTAGTATTTCCCTTTCCGTTCTTTGTTTGGCATAACCGCGATGTGCTACGAATATTGAGGCAATATTCATTTCTAAGTGTGGAAATTCTCAATTTCATCATATATTATCCACCCAATTCCCGTTTTGGCCAAAATTTTTTTGGAGTAAGTGTTTACACTTACTCATTTGGTTATCGATCCGCCATGTCTATAAGACAAAAGTTGGCTAATCCGAGGCAAGCGGCTCTTGGTAAAGATATATCAAATCCGTTTATGGCTTGCAATTTGCCCAAATTGTATGGTTCTCAACTCACCATATCCTAAAAAGTGAAGAGTTGGCTAGCCCAAGGTTATGGCTTGTGGTAAAGGCGATGGAAAAACCAAAATTGGTAATCAGCTCACCAAAGATAATCGATAATTTATCTAAGAGTTGGCTAGTCCGGAAAGTGCGGCTTACGGTAAAGACAAATCAAATCCGTTCTGACTTATGATTTGCTCAAAATCATTTGGTTATCGATGTACCAAGGTTCTTACTTGAACTGAAACATTTGGCTACTCCGAGTGATGGCTTTTGGTAAAGTTTTTAAAATCCATTAAAGTTTCAAATCATTGCTAGGGACTAGCAATATCTTAGTGTGGGGGATTGATGAGTGTCTAAATCTCATCATTTTTGTACAATATAAGCTGCAAAACCATCGAAAACACTCAAAATGAATCAAAATGATGAAAATATCACAAATCGGTGTTTTATGTGTTTTAAATGCAAAATATCAAAATCGATGAAAAAGCGTATCAAGTTTGCAAAATTGGCGGTTTAGTCCCCAAGTTTCAAAAATTGTCAAAAAGCAGGTCCACAGTAAATCAAAATAAAGAAAAATGTCATTTAAGGTCCATGGGATTCAAAAGTTGTTAAAACAAACCCTTCAAAGTTTAAAATTTGCAAAATTACAACTTTGGTCCCTCAGTTTGAAAAATGTCAAAATGGTCCTTGGAAATTTGAATATGCCAAGTTTGGTCCTTATACTATTGGGTTTGTCACTTTTAGTCCTTGGAGCAACTTTGAGATATTGGCGACCTTGGTCCTTTCATTTCGAATTTACAATCTAGGTCCTTGTGTTTTAAACCCTTTACACCCAAGACCACTTGTCATTAACCAAATTGGACCACCTTATTAAGCTTTGAACCCACCAACAAACCTTTTGGACCCTTTGCTTTTGACCCCTTTATTGTTAACACACAGGTGATCAACAAATGGTCAAACAAACACCCTCAGCGCGTTTTCTTCTTCTCCATTGCTTCCACAGAATCACTCCACAACCTCACCTCACTTCAACATATCACTCCCTTGTCCCTCCACCTCCACCACAAAACAAGAATCATTAAATGCACCTTCACCCCTTTACTCAACCCTCATTGTCAAAACCGATTCCGTAAAAACCAATCAAGGGCAAGATGACTTCAATTCATCCAATGGCTAAAAGAAAAGGTGGGATCTGCTCGAAACAAGTGGGAAGGTGTTTGGCATATAAAAAAGCAAGCAAGAGGAGATAGAGTGTAGTAGAATTTAGTTTAAGTTTTTCTTAATGTCGTTTTTCTATTAATGTATTAGTTTAGCAAAAATCGTAATCTTTTGTTTCTTGGATACAAACTCAAGTCATTTCATCTTTGTAATCGGTTTTAAGCATCAATTCTCAAGTTTAGCTAAAATTTAGGTTTTGTGTTGCTGTTGAAAATTCCAATTAATTCTCATATTCAAACTTTTAATCCCTTATTCTCTCGCTCAAATCGACTTATTTAAGATTATCAAATCTTTTGTAAGCTTTGCATCCATTCAAGTAATATTGTATCAAGGTCAACAAAAGTCAAAGCGGGTGAACTAGGCTTGGTTTTGGAGTTTGGGATGTTGCGAGATCCTTGAATTGGGTTGGAATAGGCTCATTTAGTGTAGTATTGGGTTTGGTTTTGCCTGCATACTAATTTGGACACTTGTGAGTTCAAATCTCATTTCCATTTTTCTTTCGAGTGCATATTATGCTTGTTTACATTTACGTAGTTACCATCGGTGTAGACCTGTTTAAATAGTGGTATTTAGTTCATGTAAACTCGGTTTGATGGTGCGCATAGGCTAGTTGAGAAGTTGGTTTTATTTTATTTGCATATCAGTTTATAAAGGTGTTTGGATCAGTAAGCAACTCTGTGTTTGAGAGTAGTTTATTGTTTGAAATCTGTTGTTTCATAAGGTCTTAGCCGGTCTAGTTTAGGTTGCCACTCTTGTTCTTGAAGTCTTAGCTTATTTGGTGGCTTATATTCAGCTCAGTAGCCCCACAGAATCTGTTTTAACTTAAAAGTTCATATCATCCAAATCATTGCAATTGCAAATCAATGGTTTAGGCTTGTTGATTCTTGTTGCATTTGGTTATTTTAGCTTATTCATGCTACATTTCGGTTTGGTGGTCTTTGATACTTCTTATTCAGTGCTTATTTGATAAGCACTTGGTCATCATTCATTTTCCTCCACTCACCCCATGTTTTCCATTTTCCTAGCTACCTATAATAATTTTAGAGTTTTCTGAAATTTTCATATTTTTCAAGCTTGTTTGCTATTTTTACGCATTTAAATTAGTTTTAGCACTTTTTAATTAGCAATTAATACAAATAATTAAGAAAAGCTTCAAAAAATAATTTTCATTTTCTTAAGTTAAGATAAATATAAAAGCCAAAAATATTTTTCCATAATTTTCTTAGCTTAAATAGTATTTTCTAGCATTTTAATTAGTTTTAAATAGTATTAAATTAATTATAAATATATAAAAGTCTAAAAATATATTTTCAGTTTTAAAATAAGTTTTATCATATTTTAGATTTTCCAAGTCATAATTTCATTTTCTATCTTTATTTCATATTTTCTTGTATTTTAGTCTATTATTAAATAAGTAAAAATAGTTTTATTTAATAATAATTAGATAAATAGTTTTAAAAATAATTTTCTTTTTCTAATAATTTTCTTTTATATTTAGGATTGTAAAATGTATTTTCATATCCGTAGGTATTTTCTTTCTTTATTCTCACTTTTTTATTTTGTACGTTTACGTAATTTTATTTAAACGTCACGTTTTAAGTTTTAACGTTCATCATTTTAAAAATAGTGATAGCGTTTATTTAATATATTTTATCTTTTAATTTTCTTAATTTGCATTTAAGTCGTGTAATTTATTAATCTTTTCTTTAGGTATAATTATCCATCCAAAACCTTTCTTGATCCTTATCCTTAGTGATCATTCTATCGTCGATCAAGTGTTTACACACCATTGAGTCTCAAGTGGGACATAACGACCAGAATTCATTCTATTCTCAGGACTTCATTGCATTCGTGCTTAAAATGTTTTAAGTCACATTACGGTTGGCCATTCCGAAGTGGCGACTTGTGTGATTAGACTTGACGGTTTAGCCGGATCGATCTACTATATTACATTATTTATAATTAATGTTTTCAATTTGAACTAATTCTAGAAGATTTATGTTTGTAAGTGGAATGGTATGTTTGATGTATCGTAGCAAATTCTTGCCCATTTTCATAATCATCTTGAACTTATTGCTCATGTTGTTACTTACGGTGGTGGTGTTCGGGGTATGGTATAAAATTATGGGGCTTTAGGTCCGATATTATGGGGTTACGGGTGTTTGTAATCGGTGCGAAGTGCGGATTCGACTATTCTTTTAATTGACATATTGATTGATATGGTGCAGGGAGCTACTAGACGTTGCTTTGTAATAAGACTGGGTAGGTGGGTAACAGTATGTAGCCATAGTAGTCTATCTCCCCATGAACTGTGCAACATCAGAACAGTAAACCATGCTTTCCAGTCATTTGGTTTTGACAATCAATCAGTACGGGGCAATGAATCCGTTATCAGTGACTCTTATCCACAGTCATCTTCCAACAGTAAGCATGTAAAACCCTAAAATTTCAAATGCATTAAATGACCATTTTGCCCTCGGGTTAAATAATTATGAAAACTTCGTAAAACTCGTCAAGCTCTTTAAATATGTTAAACATTTAAATTATAAAAGATTTACATGAGGCATTGAAAATAAAACTTACATTTAAGTTACAAAATGAATATCACACAATATAAATCATTGGACCATATTATATACATGTGCTAGGAGATTTAAATTAAATGTAACATATATATTTGGTAAGTAAATAAAATTGATTTGGGTCTTCAAAATTTTCCCCTTGGTTCGGCCCTATTGACGCCCAAAACACACCCATTTATTATCTCATTTATTTTTCCCATTAAATTCCCTAATAACTAACATTTACCAATTTAAAATAAAACCACAACAAACCCTAAATTCCCTACATCTAAAAGTAACGGCAAATCTACTAGTTCTTCTTCTCCACTCGACCAAGCAAGGCAGGAAGGTTTCGAAGGTGGTGTTGGTCGTGGGTTAGTAGCTGTTATCGCGGGGCTTTTCCACCTTGGTTCCTTGTTTTCTTTCCACTCGAGCGCCTAGGGTAGCAGCGTCTCTACCCTTTGATCTTTCTCTTTTGTTTTCCTTAACCTGCTGTCGTGAGATCTCCTTGAGTATGCATGCATATTCGCCTAAAACACCACATAAAATAATAAGTTTGTCTCATGAATTAACAAGTGAAAACCAAGTATAAATCGGCCCATTATAACCTGTTTTGGAATCCATTCGACCTATTTATCGACCTTAAAATAGATGTTAACCCGAGAAATAAAGTCTGGTCACTCATGTTAAGGACAGTACGGGTGTTCGTAGTGCTTGCATGAGTTTTTTATACGTCCTGAATGTGTGTCATGTATGGATATCAAAAGGTTACACATGTATATATATGAACCAGTAATATGTAAGCTTCACAAAAATGAATTCGAATGGATATGATGCATATACTTAAATAAAGGCTAATTTTGAAAGGGAGAAAAAGTTGGGCGTTGGTTCTTTGAGTACAAAATAAAGTATCTTCCGATTTGGTCATGTCGCGAATGTCGTCGAATCCAGATAATGTGCGACACGTGTCCATTTTTAATAATAAAGTCTGATGGTATGTGGACTTTGACTTTGAATTTTGTTTAAATGACAAATATACCCTTCTTTAATAGTATTACTTTTCATAGTATTACTACATCTTCAGTTGTCACTTACTACACATATGGCTAAATTTCCTAATAATTTCGGTTGTCACTTACTACACATGTCTCGTACCTAAATATTAACCTCGGTTCTTGTATCGATTACAAACAACCAACGAAACATCACCATGACACTACTCGACCAAAACACTAACCAATGTCAAAACCCAAAAGTCCAAACTTAAATTTTAGATCTAGGGAGCGTCAATGGGTTTCACCGCGTACCAATGTCAAAATGATCACCTTCGACGATCTATCGTTTGGTATAGGTGGTGTAATTTTCCGATGGCGGGTGGTGAATATTGGCCGGAGAAGGCGGCGGTGGTGGTTTCGGTCGTAGGAAAAGTAGAGAGGTGAGAGAGAGATATGTGTGAAAAAGTGTGAGTGTGTGTGTTGTGGGTGCGGAATTTTATACAAGCAACAATTTATTTATATTAAGGCTAAGCGTATGGTTTTTCGGTGTAGTCTAGCTTGATTGCAAATTCGGTGTATAGTCTAGCTTCAATTTATTTATATTAAGGCTAGCTGTATATATGGTAGGAATTTTGAGAGAGAGATGGTAGGAATTTTTGTGAGAAAGAGAGGTGGTGATGAGTTTGTTTGGAGAATTTATTTATATTAATGAAATGATAAAATTAAAGTGAGGGTATATTAGACTTTTAATACTCTCGATAATAAGACAAAATTCATCTGGCTGTCTTTAATAATAAATAAGTGGACACGTGTCATACATCTAATGGAGTCGCGTTCGCATTCATACGTGACCAAATTGAGAAGAGGCTTTATTTTGTCGCCAAGTGACCGATGCTTGACTTTTTGTCCCTTTTGAGAATTAAATAAATAACTATATATGAATATGGTGTATCTTGCATGCATGGGTCTATCTGGTCTTGTTTTGTTGTGATAGAAGACTTATGCTCAAATATTTTTAAAGGTTTGAATATATACTTTGGCATTAGAGAATGCATATATGGTTATACTTGGTATGGGAACGAGTTCAAAGCTAATCGCGGAGTTTATGTGTGGGTCGTTTGGTATTTTGAAAGTATTTTGTGGGGTCAGTCGGGGTCAATCATAATATGGGTTTAATTGGTCGTGATTATAAGTTGTATGAGCCGCGATCAAAGGTGAAAAATGTGTATTGAAATGGTCTAAACTTGTCCTTGTGGGTGTATGTTTAAGGGTGATCGCGGGACTCATGCGTTAGTCGTTTGTGTTTTGAAGTGTTTGGGAAATAGAGTCGGGGTTAATCATTATCGTCTTTATCTAGTTGTGTCGGTAAGCCATTTGAACCATGAACAAGCTACAAGTCGGTATGTCAAGATATGAGAAGAAAGGTTAAATATTGTGTTATCGCATGGAATTCATGTTGAATATTGATATTTTACTTTCAACCTCACCTTTAATAGTTTGTCACATCTGAACCTTGATCTTCTATAAATTAACACTTTACACCTTAGACTATAATAATAATATTAAAGAGTTTGTTATATTTAGTATTTGTCTCAATAAACCTTAAACTTTGATAAATTTCACTTTAGACCCCACATTATAATAAGTTATTATACTTAACTCTAAATTGACTAAATAATAATATGAACCCTAAAGTTAACTTACTAAAAATGGAAAGTTACTAAAAGTGGAAACCTGCTAAAAATGGTAAGCCGTCTAAAATGAGTAATCCGATCTTATTAAGCGCTACCTAATTCATATAGGTTCGGATGGCGGGATTGGTTCATCGTGTGACTTACGTTTCTATTTTGCTTGCTTGATTGAGGTACATATATTCTATCCCTTTTCGGTAGGGGTTTCTCATGATTCGTATACTTAACTTCGATATTAGCTTGAGCTTGCTTTACTTTCTAAGCCTCCTTATTAGGGCTTCCTATGACTTTGATATGAACCTTTGATATGAAACTTCAATATGAAACTTGATATGAACCATTGATATGAACTTTGATATGAACCCTTATGATATGATATGATTATGCTTTGACCGTCGGTTTGATACAGGAGCCAAATATGTGTTCCTAGTCATGAAGGTAACATGACCGTGTCATTGATGCACCAATGGCATGACTCGGTGTGTCACGGTGATGTTGCACACGTCCCTATTATGATATGATTATGAGCTCACTATATGTATATGATTTGGCCACTATGTTAAGGCGTATGGATGCATCCTAGATATGATATGATATGAGAGGATATGATTTGATATGATATGATTTATATGGTGAATGATGTAGGTAATGCAATCTGCGTCTTCACATTCGAGGAGCTAGCTACTCCATTGGTTCGAGGTCTCCCCTCTATTATGTATGGTATTCAGGGTCAGCCTCCGAATACAATGGTTACTTATGATATGATATGATATGATATGTTCAGGGCTCGTGGTAGATTTCGACAACCACACTTTTGATATGCCTATATTGTACCTTCGTATTCCCCAGCGCACCATATTCTATGTTAATTGTTCATTACTCAATACCCTTATATGACTCGCTCTACTACCAAGATATATATATTCCATTGCTTTGATCATCACCTCTCATTCTGTTACCTCGGACTATCGTTCCATTCACGTATCGGGTTATTATATGTTTATTGAATTTGATTATGCTATTCATGTTTTATGTGACTCTGTTTATCCTGCTATGATGTGATTAATATGCGGTTATCGAGTTACTGTTGTCATCGATGATGTGATCTCAACTGTTATGTGACCCTACGATTTTTACGGTGACCATGCTAGTTCGTGTCGATAGTTTTGTCACATTTATCATGTGTACCGTTCGGTTAATCTCGTGGACTATGACTATCCGTTGTATCCTTATCGCTTGTTGATTGACTGCCATGGTTACATTTACATCTATCTACGGCTTGCTTGGGTAAATGGTTCAACTTGTGACGTCGGCTTGTTAACTTGTTTAATTGCCTTGCTATGTCCCTAGTTCATTTAATTATAATGCTCATCTTGTATTTCCTACTTGTTACGTGTATTGTCATGTTTTATTGCTATTAGTACTTCCTATTGTAATCTTGGTTATGTTTTCAACTAAGGGTTTTTGACTGTGTGATTGCCATGCTCACTAACTAATTAATTTCTTCGCTTGCCTTTAGATTTATGTTTGACTTGTATGTCTTGATTTCTGATTTGATTGCATGCCATATATGTGTTGTGTGGATCGACGTACGCTATGTTTGTATATGTTTTGGTACTTGTATACATTTGTATGTGCTTTTATATATGTCATCGATACCTTGCTTTGCTTCGTTCTCCTTGTTATCTGTTTCGTTTGGATATCTCGTATAATTGTGTTCGCATGATCCTCTTTGACTCATTGTTCTCTTTTATTGCGACCTTGTTATCGGTTTCCTTTGTTTCATTTCGTTTACGCTTTTATTTAGCTTCGTTTTGTTATATCATTCCTTTGGGCTTTTTAAGCTCGGTAGCATTTCTTTTCTGCGGCGGGTTTTAGATTTGAAGATGGGCTTTGATGGTGAGAGTTGGATTATCCGAGTGGACCAACCTAGTTACCTTATTATTTGGACATACTTTGAAGAGTTTTTGTTTTGATATTTCACTTCATTTTGGATATTATATTTTCCTCGTCAGTCAATTGTTTATATGATTTGATACTTCATTTTTAAGGTTTCCGTTTGTAAATATTTTATTTGTATGTTCTGATATGACACCAGAATGTGACACTTCTACCCTTGTCGGGTTGGGGTGTTACAAAGCAGTTCATGTTTTTGCAAACCCGTTTGTGTGATTTGTATTTGCTTCAATTTTTGGGATCATCCATTTATAATTGTACTTTACCCTCATCTAGATCAACTTTGGCGTGCGGGAATGTTGCAGACACCTTTGTTGCGAGAAAATGCGCATCATAGCCGTTTAGTGCGTGGGCGGGGCAATTGATGCGAGGTTTCTTGACGGGTTTTAATATTTATAAAGTCTCGTTATACCTATGGTCTACCTAATGCACTAACGAGCGGTGTACGATCGTGTGTAGTGTAGTATTCGGTAAAACCGAGGTCGTCCCAAGAGCTATGTGTGTTGGATTATTACTAAGTCTAAGTGTCACATTATTT